>JAXDDX010000358.1:0-134319 GCA_034670405.1 Hoplostethus atlanticus | reverse complement strand
TGCAATAAGCTTTATTCTTCAAAAGAGACAAAACCCGAGTTGGTCCCGGAACCAGACTGCCAACTTCTGTGCATGATCTTATAAACCCTAAAACTGGGTGGAGAATACTGATTTCTACGCCCATTTTCATTAATTTTAGCTTTGTCAGCAAGAAAATAATGGTGTCCGAACACCAAATTTGGTCCTATGGGGGGGTCTTTGTGGGCATGTAGGCGGTCTCGTTTTCCCGTTTTACACCATTACGTAGCCGTTAACTGGGAATCTTCGGGACTTTCCATTTCACCATTACGTTATGGCCACCTGGACTTCTCTTGTCTGCGCATGCCCCACCTGGGTTTTTTTAAGGCCTCTGCCGCCTGACCTTGGACACCCTTAGTGCAGAAGGGCCTCAGACTGTATTTTTTAAAAACCTTTATGATTACTGTAGGGAAACCGTTAGACTATGTTTTTGAAGCTTTATTGAAACTTTATGATTACTTTATGATCTTTTATGTTACATGCTTAATCAAACATATTCTATATTTATGTAGATTTATCATAACACACACACACTCTAGATTATATTGCTTATTGTAAAGCATATCATTGTTTAGTACAAAGTATATTATTCACAACACAGGCTACAGCCATACTAATACGTTTTCGTTTTAAAACAGAGTTTTGAAACTAAAAGGATCTCCGTCCACACAAGCGTTTTAGCACCGTTTCAGAAATGATCTCCGTCCATGCTAATACGCCTGAAAACGCATATCACGTAACCATCCACCTACAATGGGCATGCGCATGCCGGTGTAAACAGGAAGCAGATTGTCTGCTCTGCTGTTGCTTAAAAGCAGGTCCTGACAGTTGAGTAGAATTTTTTTCTCAATACAGTTCGCTCATATGAGCTGACAGAAATACACTGTAGGAATCATTAAGGAGATTCGTCCGTCACCCATTCACCCCACTACACCAAAAGCCGCGTTTCCGACTCTGAGCAGAGCCGCGAATCTGTGTTCGGCAGTAATCTACAGTTGATGACCCGCGAATATAAAATCATTCGACAGATGGAACCGTACCCCCGTTTGAGCGCGTCAGTCGATTTCTCACGAGGAACATCTGCCATTTCAAGATTCAAAATTCAAGAACTTTATTTGTCACATACACACACAGGGTGTGCAGTGGAATGAAAAGTGGCAATGCTCAGCAGGAATGTGCAAAGGGCAACAACAGTACACAGTATTTACAATAAAAAAACAGCACAATATTTACAATAAGAGCACTATTAACAATGGTAAGAAATATAAGTAAAAAATATAGAAAAATATGAAAAATGTGTATATATGTATATAAATTATGTGTAGTCGCTACCTAAGTGGGGCAGTGTGTAGGACTTAATGGGGGCCCTGGTGAGGTCAGAGTTCACAGTCCTGATGGCCTGAGGAAAGAAACTCCATCTCAGTCTCTCTGTTTTTGCAGCGTGACTGCGGAGGCGCTTGCCTGACCGCAACAGCTGAAACAGTCCGTTGTTGGGGTGGTGAGGATCCTTCATGATCCTACAGGCTCTGGTTCTGCACCTCCTGGTGTATAAGTCCTGCAGGGTGGGGAGTGTAGTTCCAATAGTGCGTTCAGCCAAATGCACTACTCTCTGCAGAGCCTTCCTGTCCTAAGTGGAGCTGTTGCCAAACCAAGCAGTGATGCTTCCTGTCAGGATGCTCTCTACAGCTCCAGAGTAGAAGGACCACCCTGACCACCTGGGGCCTGGCGGTCAGGAAGTCCAGGATCCAGGCACACAGGGGGGTGTTCAGTCCCAGCTCGATCAACTTGCCGGCCAGTCTGGTGGAGACTATGGTGTTGAAAGCTGAACTATAATCAATGAACAGCAGTCTCACATAGCCCCCCTTCCGGCTGTCAAGATGAGAGAGTGTAGTTTGCAGTACCTGGGAGACGATTGGACGATAAGCAAACTGCAGCAGGTCCATGGAGCAAGGGAGGAAGGCGCAGATGTAGTCCTTAATCAGCCTCTCGAAGCATTTCATGACCACCGAAGTGAGGGCCACCGGTCGGTAGTCATTCAAGCATGCTGGAGAAGCATTCTTAGGCACAGGGACAATAGTGGATCTCTTGAAGCATGTGGGGACCACGGACTCAGCCAGGGAGAGATTGAATATTGTGGTGAACACTGGAGCTAGCTGATTAGCACAGGTCATCAATGCCATCAATCTCGATGGGGGGCAGATTACTTACCTCGCTAGAACAAAGGGAATTTTCACACTTGCGTGCCGTATCGCAGTTCACGCCAGACCCACGTGGGGAGTAGGGCTGTCGCGGTAACCGCATCACCGCACCACCGCGGTTGTGTCAAGGCACCCACAGATGGAAAACAAACCACTGCGACAACCGCGGTTGTTAAAAAAAAAAAAAAAGTCCTGTATTTTGGAAGTTTTTTATTATTTGTTTTCCATTTCATTAAATTAATCATATTCATGTGTATTTGGTGTAAAGTATTGTAACAACCCGGTTGAAATATGTGATGCTTGCTGTTAGTTATGGCCAGTTATGGGAGATGTTATTAGCGGGTTCGTACCTCCCAACTGTTGGTTGCCCATCACCAGTCTTAGTGTGCTTAGTCTTCCTGTGATTGGTTGAGAGGCGGGGAGGCGGGTCAAGAGAGTTAGGTTGAGACACCTGTGTTGTGGTGGTACGCTCTGGCGCTGGGTTTAAGAGTTTGGTTAAGTTATCGAGGTGAGCTGTTGTACGGCGTGGTTATGGCCAACACTAACTAATAATCAGCTTAATAAATGCACTGGATTGCAAACTAACTGTTTCGTTTGTCTACTCAAAGTATCCGTCTTTGACGGGACGCTACAGTATGACTAAACTCATTTTAGGGCTAGTATAATGAGTGTTTTTTCACATAATACACACTTTGCTCTGTTTGGTAATCTCCCTCAATTTTGTAGAAAAACTGCCACGAAGAGCTTTTTGACATTCGCTGTGTTTAGTGAGCCGGAGTGAATTTACGAGCGTGCGCATTGGCTGGTTAACATAATTAACTAACGTGATTGATTTGAAAGACGCTTGGTATTTAGTAGGTAAGTAGTTTATTTCCCCATTTTAGACAGTGACAAGGAGCGCACAGCCCGTGCCATTGGACTGTGTCAGAATCTTGTGAACACCTTCAACCTGAGCTGGAAAAAGAAGAGAGACCTGAGGAAGGCACAGAATGAAGCAAATCTCCCCCAACACAGTCTAGTACTGGTGAGTGATGGATGAATCATAGACATTTAACATGAACTAGCCTACTTAATGTGATGTCAGTTTAAAATAAAGTTAATTTAATTGATTCATTTAAATATTAATGACACTGGCCAATAATGTGCATTACTATGTTGTGCTTTATTATTTAGGCTACATTTAAATGTGCAATTATGGTGAACACTGAACAATTAAAACAAATGTTTATTTGTGGAATAGGGTAATATATATACATAAACTGAACAAAATCTTATCTTTCCTACAGGATGTTGCCACACAATGGGGAACAAAGCAGAAAATGATTGAGAGGATACTGGAGCAACTTCCAGCCGTGAGACGGGTGCTCATTGATGACAGTAAACATGGCCACCTGAACCCAACATGGCAGGACATTTCTGTGTTGGAGTTCCTAAACACAGCAATGAAACCAGTTGCTGATTTGACTGATGCTCCTTCGGGTGAAAAACATGTCACAGTGTCCTCTGTAAAGCCTGTGCTGGAGCTACTCAAAGGAGAACTTTTACAACCTGACCCAAAGGACACCATGCTCACAGCAAGTATAAAGGCAAACGTGCTGTGTGCTGGATGAGAAGTACCGTCCTGCTCCAATTCAAGAGCTCCTCAGAAAGGCCACCCTCCTTGACCCGTATCGTGGCAGTATGGAGGATGTGGAGGTCCTGGATGATGTGAAAACCCAGCTAATACAGGAGTTGGTTGACACAGAAGAGGATGATGGTGATGATGGTGCCAGTGGTGGCAGCTGTGAAGCAGTGGTGAATGATGCATCTGAGCCTCCTCCATCCAAAAAGAAGAGACCAAAGTAGTAGCCAGGCCCAGGCTGCTGTGCCAAGAAGAGCAAGGGTTGATGCAGAGTTAACCAAGTACCTGCAAGAGGAGGTGTTTGAGTCCTCAGCAGATCCTCTGATGTGGTGGCATGACAACCACAGAAAATTCCCTTTGATGGCCAAGTTGGCAAAGAAATACATGTGCATTTGTGCAACCAGCACAAGCTCAGAGTGAATGTTCAGCACAGCTGGCACCATTGCAAGCACAGTGAGGTCCTGCCTCAAGCCAAGAGAAATTGGACAACAACACGTGTTTCTGTCCCGAAATCTGCCCGACAAACCCACTGAGTACATTTTTTTCCCCCCGCCCATCGGAGGACTATATATTTTTATTATTATTTAAATTGTTAGTTGTTGGCACTTGTCCCTATACACGTTCATAGCAATTAAAATGACAAGGGGAGATACAATTGGAAAAAAAACGCAAATAAAGAAGCAGTGATGCAGTGATTTTGCCACAGTTTTACCAATAGTGATGACTATTTTTTATACTTTTGATTTAATATTTTTTGTTAATGATTAATGCTTTGTTTTTTATTGATGAAGATGAATGTTCTATTGTCACTTTTATGTTAATTTAAGCAAAAAATACAATGTTTTATGATAATAAAGAGGCATGGTTTACTTCATAGGCTGTGTGTTATTACATTATCTGGGTCACATAACAGTGAAATAACCAAAATATGTATCCTGGCCCAGGATACATCCCAGGATTCCTGGGATTCATTCAAAACTTTAATTTGTTTGAAAAATAATGAATAAATAAATATTTTTAAAATTTGACTGAAACAGACAATTATATTGTTAATCGCAATTACTTCTGAGACAATTAATTGTACAGCAACATTTGGAATTGTTACAGCTCTATATTCCTCTGTTTGGTTCCTAAAAAATACCTAGGGGGAGGGTAGTAATTTAATAGGCAAAGACTCAGGGACAACAAATAAAATGAAAAGAAGAAGGGTATTGACATATTTTATTTTTATACCTTCACAGAACACAAAACATCGACACAAACAAATCGCGAATATATTCAAACTATATGGAAGACGTTAGGGAACTCAACACGTTCCAAAAACAAGTTAGGGTGATGTTCCAATTCATGAAGGCCTGTCACCAACTAGGGAACATCCAAGCCCCAAATAGGGACCTGAGGGAGCCGCTGAGCCAGTCCCCTCCAAATATTGGAAGGCCGTTATGATGAATCCATTTTAGATCTTGGAAAGGCCATAATGGCACTCTCTATGGAGAACTAAAGCAGTGGTGACAACATCATGGATAAACCTCCCAAATCTCAACCTCACCATGGCCATACTTAACCCTGTAAAACCCAAATATAGAAAAAAATGAGCAAAAAATTTTTTCACCTCTCAGATGTTGTTGTAGGGGGCCTCTGATGCAGAAATTAAAGGGTTTTCAAAATTTTTATGTTTTAGTAAGTTTTTAGGGACATGTTGTAATATTGCAACGTTGGCCCTAGTTGGGAGCAGAATTTCTGTGTTTATACTCACATTGTTTGAACAAATATACAAAACAACTAAGGGTTCATTTGCAGGGTTGAGTGCTTATGTTGCCCCATAACAGTCTATATCATGAATAATAATCACACAACAGTCATATTTTTTTATGAAGTCATTTATTAATAAAAAAAAAAAAAGATAAAACTGTATTTACAAAACTCAAAATTTACAAAATCCCTTCTGAGCATTCAAAGTCCCAGTGTCCCAGTGTTCAGCCATGTTCATTTGCAGTGATAGTCCCAGAAACAGTTCTTTTCCTCTGAAAAGCAAAGACGAACATTACACTTGCTGCATAGGGTGTTGGTATATCCTGTATTGCAGTGTCTGCAGCGCCCTCTGTTCGTCTTCACCGGGAAATGGGCGATGAGGTCTTTGCGTACATCCAGCGGGGGGTGTGCAGATGACCTTTTGGCTGGGACCCCATTTGATGGACTTCCATCACCTGATGGTCTCTTCTGAGCACTCAAGGGGCTCCTTGATGTCCCTGTCTGCGTTTCTGGGCTCCTATTGCCTGAAGATGGTCGCCCTCTCTTTGGTGTGTTGACTGTTGTATTCACCAGGATGAGAGAGGATGCTAGTTGTGCCTGAAACTGTCTCCTGTTCAGTATCTCCTTCTTTGAAATATTGAGAGCTTTGCAGTCCCGCTTGTAGAGGAGCCAGGCGTTGATCACAGCGAGGATGATGGTGTGCCAGAAGATGTAGGTGTACCAGCGGTGAGATTTCATGGGGAACTTGTACTTGGCTGCAAATGAGTCCAACAAATCCACACCTCCCATGTGTTTGTTGTAGGTACCAACAATGTAAGGCCTCTCAACTTCAATATAGGTTTTGGTGGCTTTGTCCCAACGTTGAATCTTCTGCACAGGTTCTGGTCCAGCAAAGGATGACACAAGTGTGACCGCCCTGTTGTCATACCACTTCACAGCACAGATGTTGTGGTTCCCCTCCACTCTGATGTCAAAGCTTCCTCTCCCCTTTTTCTTCAAGCTCTTCTCCCATGGGTGTGGCTTGCCTCGCATATATTGTTTTATGCTGCTGAATTTCCCCTTGAAAGGAATCATCATCTCATCCACAGAGTTGTGCTCTTCCGGTACCACCTGCAGGCATTTCTCTCTGAATGAATCAAGCCATGGTCTGAGTTTCCAGAGTTTGTCTTTCTTTTCTGTCTCCGACACTGTCAAGTTGTTTACAAAATGTAATGATGTCAACAGAGATTGGAATCTATTGCGTGGCATTACATCAGAAACAGGGGTGTACCGGGTGTCTGTCTCCCAATACATACGGACTCCAGACATTTGCATTAGGCCCATCTTCAGGTACATGCCAATCACTTTTTCAATTTCTTTTGTATTGGTGTTTATAGATGTTCCATTCTTTTGAAAGCTGTACTCATTTGTGTTTTTTGTCAGAGCCTGAATCATGTCTTCTGACACAAACTTCTGGAAGTACTCCAGTGGTGTGTGGAGGGAAACGGCATCATTGGTGATATCCGGACCAGAAAAATCAGTATTGGGACTGATGAAATCCTTTTTCAGCCAACGATACCTGTCACGGGGCATGGTGTGTTTGTTAGTTTGGGGCTCAATGTCCACATAATCATCAGCTGGGCAGTCAGTGGGCTGTAGATTTTCTTTGTCCACTTCACCGGCATCTTCATCTGCCTCTTCGTCACTCGTATCAGTGTCTGATTCCATCTCAAAATCACTGTCTCCATTTTGGATGGCATCAATCACATCCTGCACACTGTAAAGAACACCTCTCCTTGCTGGTGGCATTCTGAAATGGAAAAAGTAAAACAAACAAATAAATAAATATGTACGTAAGTAAGTAATACATATGAGCATATATTCTCCAGGCTAAATAATTTCAATTCAAATGTATCCTAATCTTACTTTCACATTCCACCAAATTCACACAATAGTGTCTGGATAGCCTATTATGCTCTCTACTTATCATACTAAAAGGGAACACTTCACATCCCCACATTCCAGAACATTCTCACCTGTCCCTGAACAATGCAACGAGCATCCCCATGTCCCCATGTAATGTGTAAGGTGCAACTGCTATTTTGACTACCACCCTCACCCAGGTATGTAGAATTACAACATAGACATAACATGCTCAAAATCACATTTGATGAATGTATTCCACAATAACTAAATATCTACATGTTATAGACATTGTAATCATCATAAAAAAAAATATTTAAGGCATTTTACTTACTTGAATCTTGACAAATCCAGTCCAATAAAACAAAGAGATGAGTCTGTAGAAAGGTTTGCAGGTTGTGTGAGTTCATGGCCTGATGGCCGGACCTATAAACACATTTACCATCCAATAGCATTGCAGGGTTAAACAATAGGACCCATTGACTATCTAAATGTGGTCTTTTAAAAAAAAACAATTGCCGATTTTTTTTTTAGGATAGCTAAAACTGATGTTGTAATTTTGCAACAGTGGGCCTTACAGGGTTAAGCAAATACATGACACTGACTAGCTCCACCGACAAAGAGTAAATACAAGCCGAGAGTAAATACACTCTCTACTGCAAAGACGTCAAACACAAATCTAAGAACACATATAAAGGTGAGTGTATTAACATTGACTTTGCTAGCCAATTTAGCAAAGTTTAGATAAGTTAGCCACATTGTAATGTTACATACAGGTAAGTGATTTAATTCAGTGAACGTTATAACGTTAACAAATGTTCAGAGAAGTTGTTGCATGATATTTTAGTAGTTACCCGGCTAACTGAGTAATCCTGCTTGGTGCAATACCCCCACCTTGACTCTAGTTTCTGGAAGGCAGGTGTCTGACTGAACCAAAGCTGACATTCCTTGCACTTTCCCATGAATAGTCGGGTATTTTATTTTTTTGGTTTATGTATCAGCCTGTGTTGGCATTTTAAGGAACCTAACTTTTTACAGCCAGAAGTATGATGCTGATTACCTTAATTACCCTCATATAAATAAGTACGGAGATGGTTCAACTAAGAAGCAATCTTTGAATTTATGCCTGTGTGAAGGAAGAACCCCAGACTATTACCAGATTAAAGGTTTGCATTTAATTGTCATTCAAAATTGATAATGTAACATGGAGTTCAAATATCACAATAAAAGTTCAAAAGAAATCATATGAGAAAGTGCATATGATAGCAAAAGTTGTATTAGTTGACACTTAAAAAATTGTTCAGAGTCTCTACGTCATGTAGTCTCACAGACCTGATGTTAACCCCTTCTCCCAAGCATGCAGTTAACTGTTCTTATATACAGCAGGGAAACTTTGGAAACTGTTGACGCTAGTGAAAGGAAAATCCACCTGTTCCCTCCTTTCGTTGTTGGATTTGCGACCATGTTGTCCTGTGGTGCTGCCGTTGGACACTCTTCTCTACCAAGATGTGCATTGCAGCTTGCTGCATATGGGGCTGTGTAGCCGCAGACCGGTCAGAGTGCCCATGCTGACCCCTGTCCACTGCCCAAAGCGCCTACAATGAGCACGTGAGCATCAGAACTGGACCATGGAGCAATGGAAGAAGGTGGCCTGGTCTGATGAATCATGTTTTCTTTTACATCATGTGGATGGCCGGATGCGTGTGCATTGTTTACCTGGGGAAGAGATGGCACCAGGATGCACTATGGGAAGAAGGCAAGCTGGCAGAGGCAGTGTGATGCTCTGGGCAATGTTCTGCTGGGAAACCTTGGGTCCTGGCATTCATGTGGATGTTACTTTGACACGTACCACCTAACTAAACATTGTTGCAGACCAAGTACACCCCTTCATGGCAACGGTATTCCCTGATGGCAGTGGCCTCTTTCAACAGGATAATACACCCTGCCACACTACAAAAATTGTTCAGGAATGGTTTGAGGAACATGACAAAGAGTTCAAGGTGTTGACATGGCCTCCAAATTCCCCAGATCTCGATCCGATCGAGCATCTGTGGGATGTGCTGGGAAAACAAGTCTGATCCATGGAGGCCCCAACTCCCAACTTACAGGACTTAAAGGATCTGCTGCTAACGTCTTGGTGCCAGATACCACAGGACACCTTCAGAGGTCTTGTGGAGTCCATGCCTTGACGAGTCAGAACTGTTTTGGCGGCACGAGGGGTCCTGCACAATATTAGGCAGGTGGTTTTAATGTTATGGCTGATCGGTGTATAGCTAGTGGACGATCAGACCATTCAACATACAAAGGGGAGAAGAAGGGATGGAGAAGGGAATTAGTGTTAGTACTGCTAGTCATCCACGTTAGGTCAGAGGATCTAAATCTCTCTAGCCAGTGTGTTTTTGAAGTGCTGTCCATCTTTCTTATAAGCGTCTTTCAAATCCGCGGTGGCATAGACAAATTTCAAGACACGTCTGTATAATTTGACCTATCTGGCTCCTTAGAGAAGTAGGTTAGCTGTAGTATAAGATATACATAACCTAACGGAGACAGACAAGACTAAATTGAGCACGTTAGGTTTTGCACATCTGGGTACAACGGCTGTCTGTCGTTGCGCCAGTCGCCCTTTTTTTCTCTTCTTTCCCCTGGAAGAGCCGAACAGGTCAAGTAGTACAGATGTGTGTCAAGAGCAGTGTTGGGCTCATTACTCAAAATGTCATGTATTCCTCTACTCATTTCTAAAGTAAATTACTCCATGGGAAAATTAATTTGTGACACATTACTTTACCGTTACCTGCCCCAAGCACACACACCACCACCACCACCAATAAAAACGTTGTTTGTTGATTACCTTGAAAATACCTCTGCGCCTCTGTAACTGAACCTAAGGCTGCGCAGTTTAGCTTGTAGCACCTGCCATAGTTTACAATTACCAGTGAATATAAACCTGTGTGTAAGTATGTAACTGATGGCTTATGGTTATTAGGAAGTAATGTCAATAAGTAAACTGCTCAGAACAGATAACGGAAGACATTTTCACGCAAATGGGAGGAGGATTATTTGTCCAAGACTGAGATTTGGGACTGGTAGATCTTGTGAGGTTGAAAAATGCAAAAGTAGATGTTGGTGTACGTGGAGTGGTGCCCCTCTGGTGAGTTGGCTTCAGTTATACTTAAACACCATCATTTCTTTAGGTTTTCATTTAATTTCTCATGTCATTTTGATCTGCAAATGAAACACTTCCACAAAAGTTCACACTAGTGTACATTTGCTCTCTTCTCTCACCACCACTCATTTCCAGCCAGGAAGAGAATTGCAGGAGACAAGTAAAGGAACGGGTAAAGGAATAGAGAGGAGAGGAGGGACATTGATAAGATATTACTTTCTAATGACTGTGTGCCAAAAGATGTACTAAGGTAGTGGTCCCAACTTGGGTTCGGGACCCACTTGGAGGGCTACAGAGATATCAGTGGGGCTCCTGTTATTTTGAGGCAAACAAATCTGATTATAAAGAGACAAAGAATTAAAGACAGAATGAATGAAGTGGTGCAGGAATGAGTCCTAAAACCAGGAAATGAGTTAGCATTTTGCACTTCTGGTTCCCTCGTCTCAAAGTCTATGGGTATTGTTCTACGACATAAAATACGTCAGTAAATACCCCACTCGTGAATTTTGAAGCTTTTATGTGTCTTAAAAAAGGCGGTTGCTAACAAGTGGTTAAATGAGACTACAGAGGTTGTCGGGGACATTAAACACCATCAAGCCGAACACGGTAACTCATCTACTCACTAGTCCGCCTTTACAGACTCTAATTGTGTTTATACTCGTGCTCTTCCAAACTATTCTAACTCAAACTTTCCAACTTGTAGATTCATCAATTTATAGTATTTTTAGTGGTGGTGACGTTGGAGTCATGCGACCGTGGTGTAGTTAGTTAGCTTTTTACTTCTGGCGATTGCATTTACGTTTCAAAAATCATAAAAGTGTTGTTCATTTATGAAGTTCTTGTGATTATCTTGCTGAACAAAACGTTTAAGTATCATAAACTTTTGTTTGCCACAGAGCTTATTTTCTGCAATAATCCAAAATCGTATATGGCTTTTTGTTGAGGGAACCAGGGCGATGCTAACTTCCAGATTGGCCTACAAAAATACGTCATCCCTGCACCACTTTATAGCCAATTGCAACTCAGTTATGATTGTTTACATATTATACAGTATGTAGTTGGATAACAAATGTCAACAGATCCTGTTTTCACTAATTTACTGGAATAAATAACACTTGCTTGTTATTTAACTGTCTCACCTGCTCAAAACTGAATGGAAATCGAGATGAATCGAGGTCAAATTCCGTCATGGTGTTGAGACAGAAACAGGTCAGATATGATGCTAAACCTGATGATTGTTATGCTATTCTTTCAGGCTATATGTATTTTTTGTGAAATTGATGATTATTTTTACAGTTGTAAAAGTGCATCATGGGGCATATCAGCGTCAGTAAAACATACCAGCGTTCTATGTAGAAGGTTGTTTTCTCGCTACTGTTGCTAGTGTGAAATAAAAGGTCAAAAGTAAGAAGTCAGACTGAGGGGCTCAAAGTTACACTAAGTTAATATGCCAACTAGCGGAGTGAGCTTCACAACGCAAATTGGTATTTTTATTGAAATACTGATTACAGTCACTGGGCAAAGTCGCTTTATCTAAAGCGACTTACAATGGTGATAGTCGACACCATGCGGGGATCGAACCCTCAACCCTGAGATAGAGAGTCGGATGCTCTTCTAGCTGAGCTATGCAGGCCAGTGGGCACTTTGCTGGCTAGTCAGATGGCCTCCAGCTGCTAACTAGTGGCTGGATTCCCACTCATTCATCTACTGCTCCATCCATCCTGGCCTTAACCTAGGTGTTTTCACTGGACTCAGTGGGCTGTGGTCCTGAACCCTCTCTGTTGTCTGCAGAGCTGCTGTTGCTGAATGCAAAGCTAGTTATTATGAAGCATTTGCACGCTTCTATTTTTCGGGATTGTAACTTATTTTCTCTGTGCTTTTCAGCCCCACCTTTACGTTTTTAGCTTATTCGTGTAAAGCCAGACAGAAACAGTCCACTACTAGCTGCTACCATTAAGTGAAAAGATTCTTCTACAGACATGGTAAAGGATTGGGCGGAGCCGCGGGACTCCCGCTCCTGACGAACACAGACTAAAGAATGAAGCAGCAATTTAGGCTATGTCCATATTAAGCCGGGTACATTTGAAAACGCATACTCATCTCTCCATTTTGCCCTCCTGTCCCGTTTTACCCAAAACGTGATTTCACATGTTTAGTTTTGTCCTAGTGTTACCACACTGATGGTGAGGATTAGAAGACATACTTACAGCCAGTCGGGAGTTTAGTAGGCATGTGAAGACTGCCCTGGATGTTTTACTTCCGAAAACTAAACCCATCTTAATCGGGGCTTGCTATTGTCCACCGGACCAGTATAATTTTTACGAGCTGCTGGAGGAAACATGCAATAACTGTGTTGATTTTACAAAATCAGAGGTAATCATCGTCGGTGATTTGAATACGGACATTCGCAAAAAGGACACTAATATTTATAGAAGCTTTAGAAATTTCTGTCAGCTGTTTGGCCTACATCAGTTAATTTCTGATCCTACTAGGGTTACATCTATTACCCAAACAATTATTGATCTTATTCTTGTGTCCAATCCGTTGAACATCTGTAAAAGTGGTGTAATTGAATGCTGTCTAAGTGATCATTTTATTATCTATGCTACTCATAAAATTCAGAGAAATGTCTTTAAATGTCATAATACAATAACAATGAGATCCTATAAACATTATAGTCCATCTGCTCTATGTGAGAACTTGAGAACTGTTAACTGGTCTGAAGTTATGAAAGTGACGATGTTGACAAAGCCCGGGATGTATTTAAATCAATCTTTCTTCAAGCTGTGAATAACATAGCACCCTTTAAGACTATCAGAATGAAGCAGAGAACTGAGCCTTGGATGTCAGATGATATTTTAAAGGTCATTAGATTAAGAAATTCAGTTTTTAAAGAATTTAAGAAAAAACGTAATGATGCTAGTTTTTTTATTCAATATAAGAGCTTACGCAATGAAGCACAAAGGTGTATTAATAATGCTAAAAAATCCTTCTTCAAAGAAAAGATAATTGAACATAAAAAGGATCCCAAAAAACTTTGGAAGGCTCTCAAGGATTTGGGTTATAGTAAAAGTATAAAAACCAGGTCTGTTAGGCTCAGCTTGGAGGTGAACGATAAAGTTACCTCAGACAAAAATGAGGTGGCGAAGCTCCCTGAGCACTCAGTTGTATTCAATGAGGAGCAGGTGCAGAGATATTACTCGCAATACGGCATCCAGACAGGATCCTTTTCTTTTAGTAAAGTGAGTGATAGTAAGGTCCTGAAGAGACTTCAGGAACTAAATCCTAGTAAAGCTACAGATCTAGATAACATTCAAGCCAGGTTTCTTAGAGACGCTGCGGATATTATTGCTCCATCTGTTATAATAATAAATATGTCTATTTATTATAGACATATAATAAATATATGTCTTGAGCGCTCAAGTTCTCCCCCTCTATAAGAAAGGTAGTAAGATAGATGGGGGGGAACTACAGACCAGTTTCTATTTTATGTGTGGTGTCAAAAGTAATGGAAAAAATAATTCATGAACAGATTGAGGAGTATATCCAAAACAATAATATTTTATTTCAGTTTCAGTCAGGATTTAGAAAATCTCACTCTACCGAATCCTGCCTGTTGTTTCTGACAGACAAAATCAGAAAGGAAATTGACTTAGGTAAACTCTGCGGAATGGTTATGTTAGACCTTACAAATTAAAAGCTCTGGGTTTTAATGATATGGCCTGTAGGTGGGTTAAATCCTATCTTACAGATAGACACCAAAGGGTAGATGTCAATGGGACGTTATCCAGTCCAAAACCTATTACTTGTGGTGTCCCGCAGGGGAGTGTTTTAGGACCATTATTGTTTTTATTATATATCAATGACCTAAATTCAGCTTGTTCATGTGATATATTTTTATACGCTGATGATGTTGCATTATTAGTATCCCACAAAGAAAAAGTAGTTGTGGAAGATACCTTGAGCACAGAGGTTCAAAAGGTTGCGAGGTGGCTCTCGGATAACAAACTTTCCCTTCATTTAGGAAAGACAGAGGCGATCCTTTTAGGGTCACGAATTAAATTGGGAAAGTCACCTAATTTCATAGTAAAGATTGGTCAGACATCAATCTCTTGAAAATCCTCCGTGAATTACCTTGGACGTGTTCTGGATAATATTTTATCAGGGGAAGACATGGCTTTAAAAGCTCTTAACAAAATTACCAATAAAACAAAATTCCTGGCAAGAAAAGCGGAATTGTTGGATATTCCAACCGTAAAAACTTTAGCTGGAGCATTGGTGTTATGCCACTTTGATTATGCTGCTACTTTTTGGTATAGCAGCTCCTCACAGTCTCTTAAACAAATTACAGACTGCACAAAATAAGCTAATAAGAGTTGTTTTAAAGCTGTCCCCCCGCACACATCTGGATGCAGTTCATTTAAAAAAAAAATAATCTTCTCCCTGTGGATAAGAGGGTGGTGCAAATTAAGATGGGTATTACCCACAAGATTGTGTACAAATTTGCACCTCCCTACCCAACCATTTTAATCTAGTTAAAAACAACCACACCCACAACACTAGAGGCAGTCTAACAAATTGTATTCCTATGAGATTTAAAACATGTTTTGGGAAAAATACATTTTTAAATACAGCCACATGTGAATGGAACAAGCTGCCTATCTCCCTTAAGCTAACCCCGGTTGAGAGATTTAAATCAGATCTCAAGAAATGGCTGTTACATAATTTGTAGATTTATAAATGTTTGCATGTTTTACTGCTTATTTTATTTCTTTTTTTTAATGTCATTCTTGCTTGACACTTTAGTCAATCTGCCATCTTGTACTGCGATAGAGGACCACAATGGAAATAAGCCCTCAGGCTTTTTTGTGTATTTTATCCTCGACAATTTTATAAAATCTTATATGGAGTCTGTATGATCAGCCTGTCATGTATGTTTTAATTTTTGTCAAATAAATCTATATATCTGAGACAGCGGGGAAGGTGAAGCTGCAAGCCATTAAATAATGTTAGTCAATTAACACTGGTAGACTTGTGACAATGGCTACAAACTAATAAAAAAAAGTCTAACAAGACAAACATTGAATTCATCACACATTTAACTTGACAGCAACATCAAGTTAGGTTTTAATGTTAACGATACTAATTAACATTAACTTATACAACTAAGCTAACTGCTGTAACGTTAGCTAATGTTAATCTACACACAACTGATAGCTAACTACACTTAATTTTTTAAGTGTAAACACAACACTGTTTAGGTAATGTCACAACCTGGCTCAGAAGTATGTGACAAAAAGGGAGACCACACAATCTTTAAATAAGGCTAGTGTTTTAATTAAGTAAATTAAACTAAACAATACAATGAGGTATGTCTGTCAGCAAATCAATGTGCATGCAATGTCTGTGTGAGTGGTGATGAGTGTGTGCAGGAGTGGGTGTATATCTATGTAATACAAACAAATGCCGATCAGTCAGCCATGGGTCAGAGAGCGCGAGAGAGGATCTTGAAGGCCTTTTATATCCTCCTGAGCCCAGCCTGCTCAGGTGTGTTGCATCTCTAACGAGGTCTCAGCTCCACCCATCAACTTCCTGGAATCAAGGGAAAAAACACCCAAGGACAGACAAGATAGGGCCAACCCTGACGCCGTCTCCCTCCTCCTCCTCCTCCCCATAAGACAGGGTTCCTACCCTGGACCTTAAACAAAGTGCATTAACCTATTTACAGTATAAAGAAACTCAGGTTTAAGATTAGATGTGCTTGACCTAAACATAACCCCTGTACCCAACACACCTTTACACAACTTAACTCCCCTCTCCAGACTCTGCATCTCCAACTCAGCAACCTTGGCACCTAGGAGCAATTTAAGAGGAAGGGAAACAGAGGCTGCAGGGACAGTGTAGAAGATATGTTAGTAGGGAAGTTGCGAAGGGTTACAAAGGTGCACGGGACAAGGCGTCCGCCATGATGTTATCTTTGCCCTTGATGTGCTGGATGTCCAAGTTGTAAGGCTGCAAAAACAGAGCCCACCGCATGAGCCTCTGATTTGGGTTCTGCAGAGAGTTCAAGAAAGTGAGTGGGTTATGGTCAGTAAATACAACGATTGGCGCTCCGGAGTCCAGGTAGACATGGAAGTGCCGCAAAGCCAAGATTAACGCCAGTGCTTCTTTTTCTATCACTGAGTAGTTCAGCTGGTAGGAGTTGAACTTCTTGGAAAAGAAGCTAACTGGACATTCAATACCGTGGTTGTCAGCTTGAAGTACAGCACCTGCTCCAATATGGCTTGCATCCACGTGAAGCTTGAAAGGCTGGTCCAATCGGGGAGCTAATAGCACTGGAGCAGAACACAACAAAGCTTTAATGTTACCAAAAGCTTGCTGACATGAGGCAGACCAAATGAATTTTGATTTTGCCTTCAGCAAGTCAGTCAGAGGAGCCACCACAGTTGAGAAATTCCGGCAAAAACAGCGGTAATAACCGACCAAACCCAAAAACCTCATTAGTTCCTTTTTAGTGGTGGGAACAGGAAACTCAACAGCTGACACTTTGGCATCAACAGACCGCACATAACCCTGACCCACAACCTTACCTAGATATGTCACCGTGGCTTTTGCAAAGTCACATTTTGCTAAGTTTAGTCAAATTTCCATCTGCTAGTCATTCAAACAAAGCACGAATACGACTTAGATGATCCTCCCAGGTATTACTGTATATCACCACATCGTCTAAATAAACAGCGCAACCTTCAAGTCCATTAATGACCATATTCATAAGTCGTTGAAATGTCGCTGGTGCGTTACATAACCCAAAGCCCATGACTGTATAAGAGAACAGGCCAGATGGTGTTATGAAGGCAGCTATTTCTTGGGCTCTTGGAGTCAATGGCACCTGCCAGTACCCCTTTAATAGATCGAATTTACTCACATACTTTGCTGCACCAACTTGGTCAATGCAGTCCTCAACCCGAGGCAATGGATAGGAATCAGGCCTTGTCACAGCATTTACTTTGCGAAAATCGGTACAACATCTTGGCGACTTATCAGATTTTTCAACGAGCAAACATGGAGAAGCCCAGCTAGAAGAAGAGGGTACAGCAATGCGGTTATCAAGCATGTAGTTCTCTTCAGAGACTCAATAGAATCTTTGACGAATTGGTTTTGCGTCACCCACGTCAATGTCGTGTTCAATCAGATTTGTTTTTGAAGGGGTATTCCCCAATAAGGATGGATAACTTTTTATCAATTCAGCCAACTCTGTACGCTTTTCAACAGTCAAATGTGCCAACAAAACATCCAAATTTTGAAGCGATTCAGAGTTTTTCAAGCGCCCGCGCAGTACCGAATCATCAGGTGCTGCCACATCTGTTACCCCCCCCCCCCCCCATAAATACTGACTGCACCAGCAGTCAAAACCGGACACACATCTGAGGAAGAGGACTCTAAGAAATCAGACTTAACCTGAGACGATGCACGAACATAATATGCTTTCAACAAGTTCATGTGGCAAAGTTGGTTTATTTTCCTGCGGTCTGGAGTAGCAATTAGGTAGTTTTGTTGAGAAAGCTGACGCACTACAGTATATGACCCAACCAACTTTGCTTGGAATGGTGACCCCACAATCGGCAACAAAGCTAGTACTTGATCACCCTCACTAAACTGACGTCTCAGAACGCTGGTCATACAAATGCTTCATCCTAGCCTGAGATTTTGCCAGTTTTTGTTTTGCCAATTGACCAGCCATATAAAGCCTGTGTCGGAAACCATTTACATAATCTAGCAAGTTCGGAGGGGGGTTCATCTGTAATCCACTCATCCCAAAGCACTGCCAAAGGTCCACGGACCTTGTGACCAAAAACTAGGTCATTAGGACTGAACCCAGTACTCTCTTTACACACCTTCCTGGCAGCTAAAAGCAACCACGGTACACCTTCCTCCCAGTCCCTGTCCATTTCTGTACAATATGCCCGCAACAAAGACTTGAGAGTTTGGTGAAATCGTTCTAAAGCACCTTGGCTTTGTGCATGATAAGCAGATGCTTGGTTATGCTTGATGTTTAATTGCTTAAGAACTTGTGCGAACAAATGTGATGAAAAGTTTGACCCTTGGTCACTCTGAATGATCTTCGGTATTCCAAATATGGCAATAAACTGAGTTAAGGCCTTAACTACAGACTTGGCTGTGATAGAACGCAATGGATAGGCTGCAGGATAGCGCGTGACCTGGCACATCACAGTCAACAGATACTCAGACCCAGATTTTGACTTAGGCAAAGGCCCAACACAGTCGATGATTAAATGTTCAAATGGGTTGTCCACTACAGGGATTGGATAAAGTGGGGCAGGCTTAATAGACTGATTTGGCTTACCTGTTACTTGACATGTATGGCAAGTCTTAACGTAAGCTGCAACATCACGCTTAAGACGAGGCCAAAAGAAGTAACGCAAAATGTGACAGTATGTTTTCCTAACTCCCAAATGCCCTGTCTGGTCATGAGAACACTTCAACACTTCATTTCGATACTTAGTTGGAACCACTATTTGGACAACCGGATCACCCATACAATCAAAACCCTGGGGCACCCACTTATGGACCAATACCTCACTCTGCAGGAAGTACCCAAAGGCTGCACTTTTAGCTTCATTGCTAGGCCGCACCTGGTCAAACAGGTCACTCAAAGCAGCATCAGCTCGTTGTTAAGCTCCTGCTGGGAGATAGGAAGAGATTCAAGTACATGCAAATCAATTTCCAAATCACACTTCTGAACTGAAGAATCCAACTTAGCTCCAGTCATTGCCCGTGTCACAGCACAAGCTGTGAAAACATCAGGGAACGCCTGTTTACAATCATCTGGTACTACTACCTACCCAGAAACTTATTAATCTCGACCCTAGTCTTCATGCAGTTACTTACAGCGGGTATTTATGCACTAAAAACCACCAGAGCGAGAAAGGCAACTGCACAAACAGCGATCCCCCTCGAGTCCAGGGATGTGCCCCCGAGACAACTGCTCTAACCGTTTTCACTGCAACACCACCAAGATTTTACGAACGAATCCCAAAGGAGAAACATTCCTTCATCCTACCAGGGAAAAGCTCCAATTCTAAACATATACACCCCAATCAATCAACCCTGTCACCATCGCCCTACATTTCCAAAACTGACTCCATCCCTACACAAGACAGCACTAAAGCTCTAGCCCTAACAATATGTGCAACTGACCAAAGCAAAACAATGCAAGAACCTTAACCAAACCTATGCATACACAGACAAAGTGATCTCCATCACAACCACTAGCCAAAAGTCTAAACTATGAGGCCTCCCAAAACCAGTACTTAGCAGCTTTAATACCCAGACTACCAACTCAAGTCATGTATAGCTACACCTGAGACTAATTCACTCTATTCTCCCCTAAAGGCAAGCTCCAAACCTTTGCTAGTGCAGATTAGTGTAAGATAGGGGTGACAAATAGTACTAGTTCCAACCAAACAGTAGAATACAAACAAGCTTCTAACTCAGCATTAGAAAACTTAACAAACGGACGAGCCCCCATTTTGTCACAACCTGGCTCAGAAGTATGTGACAAAAAGGGAGACCACACATAATCTTTAAATAAGGCTAGTGTTTTAATTAAGTAAATTAAACAATACAATGAGGTATGTCTGTCAGCAAATCAATGTGTATGCAATTAGTGATGTTACGCTTGATACCGGGGCTTCGAAGCGCGTATCGAGAACGTAGGGCAGTTTCTCGTGAACCTATGTATCGGGGCGTGTATCATTTTTACGTCATTACGTCACGATGACGTTTTAAGGCTCATTCACGTACGTGCTTCAGGGATGGATTCGGGTTTGGCGGGCAGTTTTGAATCACGGATATAAGGAAAGAAATTCCCCCCATAATTCGTGGGTTGTAGTAGGACAGGAGACTTTTGAGACAGTGTTGAGATAGCGGTGAGATAGCGTTGAGATAGCGTTGAGATAGCGGTGAGATAGCGGTGAGATGGAGCCACAGAGAAAGCGTAGATTTTCCCCAGTATGGGCATACTTTGATTTAATTTCTCCCAATAAGATATGTCTATGCATAGGTGTCATGCCATAACTAGATACAGATATCATGTCTATTATATCTACATTGAATTGCTTGGTTGCTTTCCTTTTTAACAATGCATTTTATTCTTAAGGTGAAGTGCTTGTTGTGCACCAAGGAATTGATGTACAATAACAATACTTCAGGTATGCTTAGGCATTACCGTGCCTTGCATGAGTCGAGGGAGGAGAATGCTGTTCCATTCATTGAAGGTAGGCCATCTTCAAAAAGGTGTATATAATGTTAACAAACGTTTTATTATGAAGTAGTGTTTGCTTAATAATTCTGACTGGACCCTACCTATGTTCTCCCTACTAGGCAGGTGTGTATGTGTGTATGGAAAAAGCAGGGGACACATTTTACATTTTTGACTGGACAATCAAGCACTCTTCTTTTCTTTTTCTTCAGGCTTTAAAGGCCATGGTTGAGGCCAAATACAAGGAGTCCAAGGAGAAGGCAAAGGCTGAGTTGCAGAAGGTAGCTGCTGTGAGCCTCACTTCTGACATGTGGACATCCATGACCATGGACGCATACCTTGCTGTTACCTGCCATTATGTGGATGACCGCAGTCATCAGTTGTGTACCGTTCTGTTGGGAGTGGGGAAATTCCCACAGGCCCACACAGCAGAGAACATGGCTGCTGTGAAAACCTCTCTTATGGAGGACTGGGGCATAAAGGAGAAGGTCACTTGCATTGTTACCGATGGAGCTGCCAATATGATTGCCTGTGCCCGGGACCTGAAATTGAGGCATGCAATTTGTATTGCACACGCCTTAAACCTGGTGGTTAAAAAGGCTCTTGAGCAGACCCCTGGGCTCCACGACATCAGAACAAAGGCGAGGAAACTGGTTGGCTACTTCAGAAGCAGCACCACTGCAAAGGTACATGGCATTTCATTAATACTATATATTTAGTATCCTACTGTATCGTTATTACTGTGTCTCCTTGTAATTCAATTTGTTTTGGATGCAGCTATGTTTCTGTGTTACTGCTGCATTGACAGAATTTACAATAAATTGTACTGAATCAAAGGATAGTAACTAATTTTCCATCCTATCCTCTTAAGGAGCGGCTAACCCAGGTCCAAGTACAAATGGGGCGACAACAATTGAAGCTCATCCAGGAGGTGGAAACACGTTGGAACAGTACATTCCAAATGTTCCAACGTCTCTATGACCTAAGAGAGCCAGTTTGGGCAGCCTTGGCATCGCTTCAAACTGAAATCCCCCCACTGACAGCAGAAGAATATAATAATGTAGGTGAGTGCCTGCGTGTGCTGTCCCCCTTTAATGACGCTACTGTTGAGCTGTCTGAGGAGAAGAGAGTTTCTGGCTCCAAGGTGATTCCTCTCTTGAAGATGTTGGAACAGTCTTTGCAGGAGGAAATGCCATCAATGGCTACAGTCATGGCAGCTCAACTAGGAGAGCAGCTCATAAGGCTGTTGAGAGAGAGGCTTTTCACAATGCAGTCCATGAGCATCATGTCATTGGCAACACTGCTGGACCCCAGGTTCAAAACACTTGGATTTTTCAGCCACCACAAAGCAAATGAAGCTGTACAAAGTTAGCTACATTCACTAACAATGTTTGTCAACATTTCTTAGGCAAAAACCTCTGGAGGCATCTAGACGACAGTGTGGTTCAGACCACAAATACACAGAGTGCGACTGCTGGCGCCACAACGGAGGTCCAGCGATACTTGGCTGAACCAAACCTCCCAAGATCTGAGGACCCATTAACATACTGGTCTGCACAGCGAGCCATCTACCCCCACCTGTACCAGCTGGCACTGGGATTTTTGTGCACCCCTGCGTCATCTGTTCCATGTGAACGTGTGTTCTCCAAAGCAGGGGACATTGTAACCAAAAAAAGAAACCGGCTGAGCCCTCACACTGTGGAACAACTGCTATTTCTAAATAAAAATCAATAATTTTCATCCCTATGAATAAAAATCAATCATTGTCATCCTCCATCACCTATGCCCAGTTACACAAGCACTTTCCCTGTCCTCAAACCAGTTACACAAGCACTTTCCCTGTCCTCAAACCAGTTACATAAGCATATTCAAAACCCCATACACCGCCCAGTTAAAAGAAGCACTGTCACTCATCAGTTGAAGGCTTCTGTAGTCACTATATGCCTTATCCTTCTGTAGCTATATTTAAATCTTATCATACTGATAATTACACCAATGGACTATACAACTGGTACATTTGCCCCTTTACTAATCATAGCATTATAATAATAAGCCATATAATGATATGCTGTATCATAAATAAGTAACATTTGGATGACATACCAGATTCAAACCCATGAATCCCATGTTTGCTGAAGGGCACTATGAGCGGTATAGCTACACACTCCGCCACCAGACGGAATGAGAAACCCCTGCACGTGGAGACATTTCTACGGTATTATTTGAAACGATGACTTTTGTTGACCAGTAGGTGGGCCTAGTGTGCATTTGAAGCCTCGAGAAATTAACCCATTTTCAACCCATTTGGCTGGAATGCTTCAATGCTTCGAGAAGCTTCATCTCGCCATCACTACATGCAATGTCTGTGTGAGTGGTGATGAGTGTGTGCAGGAGTGGGTGCATCTCTATGTAATACAAACAAACGCCGATCAGTCAGCCATGGGTCAGAGAGCGCGAGAGAGGATCTTGAAGGCCTTTTATATCCTCCTGAGCCCAGCCTGCTCAGGTGTGTTGCATCTCTAACGAGGTCTCAGCTCCACCCATCAACTTCCTGGAACCAAGGGAAAAAACACACCCAAGGACAGACAAGATAGGGCCAACCCTGAGGCCGTCACAGTAAAAATACAATACACCCATGGTTATAAATTGTTTACTTACTGTAATAGTAATAGGAGAGCCTTGGAAATTCAGCATGTGAGGAGAGACTAACGCAAATCCAAAAGAGTGGGAAAAAAATCCCCGCCTCCAGAACGTAAAATGGCGGCAAGTGTCCGCCCATGCGCAGACAGGACAGTATGTGTAAATGTAGTTTTACATATTTTTTTGTAGTTACTTTTAATTAAATGAAATTAACTTATTTTAAACTAGGGCAGTACATTTATGAATTAATTAAAAAAGATATGTAGGAATTAATAACACATTAAAATCAATTAAATAAACTAGATTAAAACATTTAAAAGGGGTCAGAATCAGTTTTTTCAGTGTAGTAGAAAAGCCTTGTATACTCTCTGGCTAACTGATTTCTTTCTGATTCGGTGCGATTTACTCGCTTTTATCGGTCTGGCTTCAGGCAGACTGGTTGATTGACAGAAAGCTCTAAGGAGGCTAGTTCACTAAATTATACAAAATAGAGTTGCATAAAATACGGAAATACTGTATTTTATACTGGAAATACTGGAAAATACGGGAGATTTTCAAAACGGTCATATCCTCCTCAATGTGCCATGCTTTGCTTCTCGGAAAAGGACAAAGCAATCCATTATATCTCCTTCAAGTTCAGTAGCTACCAGACAGAGTGGAATGACTGAATGACTTGGGGCAGCTACTCACGTCTGTCCAGGCACGCGGGAAAAAAAGTCAATAACTTCATGGTCACAACAAATCGGAAATGTTAAATGACAAAATCGAAGACAACCAGTTATTGGTGTTCTGATTTTGGATTCTAAATTGGATATGAAATGATCGAATGATACACAGATATACACAGACTGTCAAGCCTTACACCCCCGCCCGACCACTTCGCTCTGCTGCCTTGAGGCTAGTGATGGGAAGACCGACTCTTTTAACTAACTCGATTCTTTCGAGCCGTCCGATAGAATGCATCGATTCTGAATCGATTCATTATTATTCACCAACAAAAACATACCATACCATGTGAGGTTTGAACCTACAATCCTCAGCATGAGAGTCTGATGCTCTACTAACTGAGCTAAATTGGTAATGGAATCATATGAGCGCCACCCCTGTCAAACCAGACGTGCAAATAACCACATACCACAACTGTAAAACACCAACTAACCCACAGGTTAATGACAATAATTTTATAGTATTTATAGTATTTACACAGAGTATTGCTATTGATTTCATTTTATTTCGTGTGCTCTTGACTTTCTTTTTCTAATAGAGACAGTTTTGTTGACCAATGTTAAATGTTAAATGGCTTATTGTTTACCCAATTACCAGTTAATTTATTAAACAACATCTTAAACAACAAAAACTGTTGTCAATGTGTGCAGAATAGATTGCTACATTATTACATTGGCCTTTTTCACGATCCAATATGGGTCCTTGATCCGGCGGGTACACGGAAGTAGTCTCTCTCGTTCATCGGACGTGAACCGCTCAGACATCTCGGACATCTGCTCTCTCGTTCATCTGCCCTCTCATTCGCGAAGCGCTCAGTCTCTCTCGTTCGCGAAGCGCTCAGTCTCTCTCGTTCATCTGCTCTCTCGTTCGCAAACCGCTCAGTCTCTCTCGTTCATCTGCTCTCTCATTCGCGAACCGCTCAGTCGGTCCGTCACGGTTCAATCAGCCCTTCCGCTCACTCGGATCAGCGGTTCACGTCCAATGAATGAGAGAGACTACTTCCGCTTACCCGACGGATCAAGGAGCCATATTGGATTATGAAAAAGGCCAATGTAATAATGTAGCGATGTATTACATTCTATATACATTGACAACAGTTTTTGTAATGTTTAAGTTTGATAAATTAACTGGTGATTGTTTAAATAAATTAACTGGTTAATGCCATGAAGTGGTGTACTTGGTCTGCAACAATGTTTAGGTAGGTGGCACCTGTCAAAGTAACATCCACATGAATGCCAGGAGCCAAGGTTTCCCAGCAGAACATTGCCCAGAGCATCACACTGCCTCTGCCGGCTTGCCTTCTTCCCATAGTGCATCCTGGTGCCATCTCTTCCCCGACGCACACGCACCCGGCCGTTTAAAAGAAAACGTGATTCATCAGACCAGGTCACCTTCTTCCATTGCTATTTTATTATTTATTATTATTTTATTATCTTATACAACCCCGATTCCAAAAAAGTTGGGACGTTGTGTAAAACAGTACAATGACATATTTAATGTTTTACCTTATCAACTTCATCTATTTTTGTAAATATAATAATACAAATTTACTCTGAATTTGATGCCAGCAACACGTTTTAAAAAAGTTGGGACAGGGGCAACAAAAGCCTGGGAAAGTTGTGGAATGCTCCAAAAACACCTGTTTGGAACATTCCACAGATAAACAGGTTAATTGGTAACAGGTGATAGTATCATGATTGGGTATGAAAAGGGCATCCTCGAAAAATGGAAAAGTGTGCTGTGGTCTGACGAGTCCACATTTCAAATTGTTTTTGGAAATCATGGAAGTCGTGTCCTCCGGGCTAAAGAGGAAAAGGACCATCCAGATTGTTACCAGCGTGTGTTTGTATGGGGGTGTGTTAGTGCCCATGGCATGGGTAACTTGCGAAGGCACCATTAATGCTGAAAAGTAAATACAGGTTTTGGAGCAACCTATGCTGCCATCCAGACGTCATCTTTTTCAGGGATGTCCCTGCTTATTTCAGCAAGACAATTTCAGGCCACATTCTGCACGTGTTACAACACCGTCGCTTCGTGGTAAAAGAGTGCAGGTATTAGACTGGCCTGCCTGCACAAAGCGAGGTCCATAAAGACATGGTTAGACGAGTTTGGTGTGGAGGAACTCGATTGGCCTTGCACAGAGCCCTGACCTCAACCCCACCTTTGGGTGGAATTAGAACGCCGATTGTGAGCCAGGCCTTCTCGTCCAACATCACTGCCTGACCTCACAAATGCTCTTTTGGCTGAATCGGCACAAATTCCCACAGACACACTCCAAAAGCTTGTGGAAAGCCTTCCCAGAAGAGTGGCGGCTGTTTAGGCCGCAAAGGGGGGTCCAACTCAATATTAATGCCCATGGTTTTAGAATGGGATGTCCAGCAAGCTCATATAGGTGTGATGGTCAGGTGTCCACTGACTTTTGACCATATAAGTGTATATGAAGCAAGAATGGGAAAGAATTTTGCTTTCAAAACTTCAACAATTAGTGTCCTCAGTTCCCAAACGCTGAGTGTTGTTAAAAGAAAAGGTGATGTAACACAGTGGTAAACATGCCCCATCTAATCAAATTCAGAATGAGTGTATATTTAAAAAAAACCAATAAATTTATCAGTTTGAACATTAAATATCTTGTCTTTGTACTGTATTCAATTGAATATAGGTCGAAAAGGATTTGCAAATCATTGCATTATGTTTTTATTTACATTTTACACAGCGTCCCAACTTTTTTGGAATCAGGGTTGTAATATTCCTTATACTCTTTTATTATCTTATATTTCTTTGTATTCTTTATTATCCTATAAATGACATGCTTCCATTAGGATATGTGTGCTTCCTTTATATTCATCTTCATTCATACATACATTCATACTTATGTTAACCACAAGACACCTAACCCTTTGTCCTATTTTATTGTTGTATCTCTTCAATGTCCAGATCAGGCCAGTCTCAAGCTGCCATGACACATACCCTTCCAGCTTCCCACCCGCAGACACGGCCAATTGTGTCTGTAGGGATGCCCGACCAAGCCGGAGGTTGGTAGGCAGTTGCTTAGTCCAGTGGTTCCCAAACTTTTTCAAACCAAGGCACCCCTTCATAGTCAATTTCTTTTCACTGACTCCACTGACAGGTGATGCCTTCTCTTGCTTTTCACGTATGTCAGGGATGAGAAAGCCAGGTCACACAAGTATGATGTTGGGAACGGCAATAGCACACTGATCGCACAGTTTGCCAGAGATGGATATTCGTGTCCCACAAGCAGCCAAAACATGTCCGACGACATTTCTCCAAACTTCAATTTCAGTGCGATCAATTTTCAGTTCTGCAAGTTCTTCCTGGGCTTTGATTGTCAACTTCTTTGCTGATTCTGATGATCGGGAGTTGAAAGGATCGCGGATCCAGTCATAGTCTTCATTCTTCGAAGCGGGGAAATAACACTCAAACCTTTCATTGAGCATTCTCAGATGCGCCGCTATCCCTTTGAATGCGCATTTTAACAGTTTTTTTTTTAATATGAACGATTTCGATGTTTATTGCTTATTTCTTCTGTTTTTACAATGACATGTTTCAAATGTAATATAAAATGTAGTTCAAATGTAGCCTATTTTTATGTGAAATAGACACAATAAAATATGGAAATTAACAGATCTTGCGGTGTATTGTGTTCCCAAAGTGGGTGCCGCCACCCACTTTGGGAACCACTGGCTTAGTCCACTACACTACCCAAGCGCTCCATCATGTTGGTTTTTAATGCAGTGCCACCTGATGGATCGAAAGGTCACAGGCATTCAATGTTGGTTTTCAGCCTTGCCCCTTACGTTACAGAGATTTCTCCGGATTCTCTGAATCTTTTACTATTTTGTGTGAATAAATCTACTCAAGTAATTCATGACTCGAAGACTCTTTGTCAATTTATGAATTTATTCAACAGCATGTGTTAAATGAATGTATAAGCAAATCAGTAAAGCAAATGGTCTGTGTGTAAAGGTTCGCCAGCTTTTATGAGAAATAACTTGCTGTTATACTGACCGTGATATCCGGCCAGCTAATTGGCTCGGTAGCTAGCACACAGGATAAAAACATCTGTAACCTAGAGTAAGAGAGGTATGTGAATGTCTGTAATATGTTGAATGTTTCAGTATATTCTCAGGAACCACAGTAATTTTATAAGAGAGAATTTTAAGAGAGAATCTTTATTTTGTGACATAGCAAACAAATCATTATTTTTATGCAAAGAAGGATGCACGTTATTGTATCAGTCAGTATAGGCAGGCAGCAATTGTAATGTGCTGAGTGTGACTTGTAATTGCAGTGAACGACGAAAGGATGGAAAAATAAACCTTCTAAACTCCTGCATGCTGGAGACTGGTCATTCAATTTCAAGTGTGCAACACATGCAGCAAAAGAACCTCCAAACACAGCAATAACACTGGATGCATATAAAGTGTTTGATTGTGTGAAATGGCCTTATCTTTTTGAAGTTCTAACGCGATTCGGCTTTGGGACACAATTCTGCAAATGGATCAAAATATTATGCACTAACCCATCGGCAGAAGTTTTGACTAATAGCATAATATCTGACTCCTTTCCACTAAAACGCAGTTGCCGCCAAGGTTGCGTTCTTTTGCCATTAATATTCATTTTTGCTATTGAACCATTGCACTCACCCAAACATCAAACATCACTTTGAAAACAAAATTGCCCTTTTTGTGGTCCTGTTTATTTCCAGGTTTATGCAATCTATTCCTGCTTTGACATCTCTTATCAAAAACTATGGAGAATTTTCAGGCTATCAAGTGAATGATTCTAAGTCCGCCATAATTTACTATTTAAATAAAACTGAGAGACTTAATTTGTTTCAGTCCCTACCCTTGATGCCCCCTCTTCTTTTTTTTGTAGAATGAGAAAACTATTTTCAAAGTTTATGGAATAACAGAAAACCGATATTAAGGTTAAATCTGTTATATTTACCATATGCACAATTAAGAGCCGCCATGTTTAGGTTCTCAGAATCCAAAAATATCCCTTGGGTGAACATTGAACAATATACAACACCCTCACTGCCTTTAAATTTGTACTTAAACTCTAATACCTTTATTAGGTTAAAGCAAAATACACCCAATCCCTTTGTCAAGGACACCATCACTATTTGGCATAAAGTCCAAACACTGTGAACCACAACTTTCTCTGTTATCTCCAATCTGGGGAAACGCAAATTTCAAAGCCGGTACTCTAGATCCTGGATTTAAAAAATGGGCAGAGAGAGGGATTAGTAGGATTGCCGACCTATACAACCATGATATACTTCTAACATTTGAGAATTAAAACAAAAATACCAGATCCCTAACACTCATTTTTTCAAATACTTGCAGATTAGAAACTTTATAGTTAAATCACAAAATGGCTCCCTTGCCAAACCGTTCCTTTCCCCCCTGGAAAAAATTATGAAGGAACACTTTGTTGGAAAAGGCCAAGTATCTATAATCTACTATAATACTACTCTCTATAATACTAATCTCAAAATCCCAAGAATCATCTGCGGACAAAAAACTAGCTTGGCATCATGACATAAATGAAGAAATAATGGAAGCAGAATGGAAGGATATTTGTTTGAGATCACAAGTGCTTACAATTAATACAAGGTTCAAGCTTCTACAACACAAATGGGTGAAGAGAACCTATCACCCTCTAAATTGCATCACTTTGATCCAAATATACCAGATGAATGCATTAAATGCAGTGAAGCAAAGGGTACATTGTATCACATTCTTATGATCTCCCATTATGTCCTAAGCTGTGTATACTTAGTATGTTTCCCATAAATTGTAATTTGACAACTGTTAAAAGAAACATGGTGTTCTTCTGTCTTCTACAAGCGAAACATACAATTGCTATGCTTTGGAAAAGTACCGATAAGCTAACACCCAGCCAAGGGACTGTCAGGCTCTCTGTCTATGGAAAAATTGTAAGAGGTAAATCAAAAGACTTGGGGTAAATTTATGGACTTTTTAAAAAATGACTATCATAAACTCCCTTACATAAAACTATCTATATTTCAACACAACTTGGTTGGTAATGTGAGTGTGACAAAACACCATGCAATATGTACCACAAATTAATTTATGTTTGTTAATTTGTCTACCTCCGTTTAAAATGTTGTTTTTGTCCTGATTACTTGGTCATTATCATATTTCATTTTTCAAGATTCAAGATTCAAGAAGTTTAATTGTCACATACACACACGAGGTGTGTAGTGAAATGCAAAGTGGCAATGCTTAGCAGAAATGTGCAAAATAACAGGTTCACACTATTTACAATAACCAACACAATATTTACAATGTCACAGTTTTTAAGAGCTCTATATAAAAAACAACACAATATTTACAATAAGAGCACTTTATAAAAAAATATAGTAAAAAAAGGGAAAATTGTATGTATAATATAATATAAATTATAAATTATGTGTAGTCTTTACCTAAGTGTGTGTGTGTGCATAAGAGGGGCAGTGTGTGTGTCTTGGTGGGGGCCCTGGTGAGGTCAGAGTTCACAGTCCTGATGGCCTGAGGAAAGAAACTCCGTCTCAGTCTCTCTGTTTTGGCAGCGTGACTGCGGAGGCGCTTGCCTCCTTTTAGTTTACATTTATTTATTTATTTTATTATAATTATTTTCTGTATTTGTCTGTCTGTAATTGTATGTTGTATGTATGGAAAACCCCAATAAAAAGTTTGTACACACATTCAATATGACAGGACAAATCGTGTGACTGGACCAGAGTAAACGGATCCACAGAAACTGACAACAGGCGCGCTCACACACACACGTGTGCGCGCACACAAATAAATATATATACGTTTGATCACACAACATGTTGAACACAAGGAAAAAAATATATATATATATATATACAGTATATACAAAATATATTATGTTTAATGTGACGCAGGGTGGAACCTGATCTATTTGAACCTCAGGAAACTGGATCAACCAGTGAATCAAACAAGCTTGTCCCCTGATTCACACAATTAAATTCCAATTCAAATAAAATTGAATTAGGATTTTGTGGGTGTTTTGTTTACCATATCCCCATATTCCACACCCCTGAAACTCCTTCAGCAAAGTACTCTCATCTACAGCAAGATGATCCATCAGGCATCGATGACAACCTCAGCACTCCACTCTACGATGTAGGACGAGAATTTTTACACTACATTATAAAATGTATTACTCAGCAAAAACTTCAAATCAAAACTCTTACCAGCACTATGGAGAAGAGGAAGAGCCAGAGTTGGGTAAGATTAACTTACAATAAGTGCATTCAACATAGGTAGGCAAGAGAACTACTAGTCACCAGAAGTGCATTTCCTTCCTAAACAAGCATCTAAGAGCATAACCGGTGCTAAGCTAGAAGTGCAATAAGTTAGCTACCTAATTTTTAATTAAACAAATGAGACAAATAAGTAAAACAAATAAACAAGAGCTAAGACAAATAAGTGAAGCAAATAAACAAGAGCTAATAAACAAGAGCACAGACAAATAAGTGAAGACAAATAGGCAAGTGCTAAGAGCAAGGGTCAGGGTAGTGTTTCTTGAAGAGGTGGGTTTTCAGCCTGCGGCGAAAGATGGGCAGCGACTGTCCTGACATCAATATGGAGTTCATTCCACCACTGTGGGGCCAGGACAGAGAAAAGCTGTGACCGTGTAGATTGGCCGCAGGGGCCACTGAGCGACGGGGCAATCAGTCGCCTTGAGGTAGCAGAGCGAAGTGGTCGGGCAGGGGTGTAAGGCTTGACCATAGCCTGGAGGTAAGAAGGAGCTGTTCCTTTCACTGCCCTATAGGCTAGGACCAGGGTCTTGAACTGGATGCGAGCTGCTACAGGGAGCCAGTGTAGAGAACAGAGAAGGGTAGTTGTGTGGGAGAACTTGGGGCGGTTGAACACCAGACGAGCTGCATCTTTCTGAGCTCCAGAGGTCTGATGGCAGATGCCGGGGCACCAGCAAGGAGGGAGTTGCAGTAGTCCAGGCGGGAGATGACAAGAGCCTGGATGAGCACCTGTGCTGCCTTGTCGTTGAGGAAGGGGCGAATCCTCCTGATGTTGTAGAGGAGGAATCTGCAGGAGTGTGTCACTGATGCGCTCCTGCCGATGGATACTTAGCATCTTGCCTACATGTCCTGTTCTTCTGGTCTACTTGCTCCTGTCCACTGACACTGGTCATGTTTGTCTGTGTGAGTGAGAGTACATGAATGAGTGCTTGCGTGTATGGGTGTGTGTGGGTGTGTCTCCTATCTGCTTCCAGGCTGCAGCTGGGCAGTGTTGGCGTCTGCGTCATCCCCCACTCCTAGGACGGTGCTGACTGAGCTGCTGTTTGCTATGATGCCCCACATCAGATCTGGATGTCCCACCCAAAAAAACTATTATGTACTCTGTATATGCTGCTTGCCCAAATTTGGCATCTATTGCACGCCCACCATCCTGGTAGGGGGATCCCTCTCTGAGTAGTCCCTCCCATGGTTTCTTCCATTTTTTCCTAAAAGGTTTTGTGGGAGTTTTTCCTTGTCCTCTGTGAGGGTCCAAGGCTGGGGGATGTTGTGTACTAACCATTTATTGTTTTCACACTTTGGGCACTGTGAAGCCATTTGAGACTATAACGTGATTAAAGGCTATACAAATAAAATGTGATTTGATTTGATTTGAGTGAATAGCGTATGTGTCATCACCTGAGGAAACTACGAAGCAAGATTAGGTGGTTAGCTGGCTATTGCGTCACGGCCGTGCCCCTGCATCTCCTTATGTTTTCCTGTGTTCCCCATTCCTCCTGTGTTCCATGTCCCGGTTTGTCTCTCTCTCTGTTTGTGTGTGTGTGTGTGTGTGTGTGTGCCTGTGTGCCTGTCCTGCCGCTTACCTGGATCCTACACACTTCCCTGCAATCGGCTCATCATCTCCTCAGCCAACACACCTGACATCCATCAGTTCATCACCTCTCCAGCATATCAACCCCAGATTTTCTCCCACTCATAGACAGATTGTTGTTTCTGCCTTTGTGGTAGCTACTCTCCAGCTCACTTTGCTAATTGATATTCTCTAAGTTACTTTCTTCGTGTTTGCAACATTTATCGCCTGTGTTGTCTCCTGTGTTTCAGGATCCCAGCCAGACTGCCTGCCTGCCCGCCTGTGCGAACCGGCCTGCTTACTCCCTTGCTACCTCCGTCAACCACACCGTCTTGCCATTTCCATTCCTCCCCAGTCATCTCATCTTCTTTGAAGTACATTACACACTAAATCTGTTAAACGTCATCTGCCTCTGAATCTGTGTTCTGCGCTTGGGTCCACTAGAGAACTACACCTGACATATCGTCTGTTTGATTGAAACGGTACTCTTCGTCTGGCACAATATATGCGTCACCCTACTCTTCTGTCTGAGCCCCTAACAGTCTCTGGTTGTGTTGGTATTAAGGCGTATTGGGGGCAGGAAGGAGGACAGAAGGGAGACTCCTGAGGCCGAGCAGCTTTCTGGTTTAATGCATGGATATGCTCCAGCAGCACCACATACAGCATTCAGGCAGCTTCTAGGATGGAAAAACAACTACCAAGTTTGAGGCAACTAACAAATACCACCAACATATTTGGGCCACATAAAATATGAATTATTAATAATATAGTAACACCACATGTAAATTGTTAACTGTTGTATACCCATACCCAGTACATTTTTTCATTTCACTGCACACCCTGTGTGTGTATGTGACAAATAAAGTTTTTGAATCTTGAATCTTGAGTTGCTGCACTAAGCATTAGCCTAGCAAGCTAGCGTTAGCCCTACATAGAACTGCGCCATCCAGTTTAATGTGTGGCACATGCACCTTTTTGGTAATAATAGCAGTGAGGTTGATTGCACTTTTATAAATGTGAATTATTTTTGTATCTATGAAATATTGATTTGAGGGATCATAGTTCAGAAGAGTAGCGAGTGCATTGTGTAGAAGCACGGCAGCCTGGACCTTATTAAAATATTGTTTTGACTTGTTTTAAGGTGTCCACTGATTGTTCTTCCACCAGCAACACCACTTAAGTTTAGCAATCCTAAGCATCTTTCAGATATACACTTCGGATATTTTCCATTGAATCAGGTCCGCACTTTAACCGGAGTTGCCCTTCCACACATATAGCACACCAGCAGAGAATGTCAGTTTCAGATGCGTTCACAACAACAGAAAATACTCCGGTTAGTTTAGGCAAGGGGTGGGGCCTGGGAAGAGCGTGTGGGAGACAGGACATGGCGCAAAAAGTACGCTGCTGAAATTGCAGTGTTTTGTTTACAGCACAAAGATGGCGGACAAAGTGACTGACTCACTCTCAGTTGCCTTGATGTCAATACTAAATGTCGTATCCGCAGTATCGATGAAAGGGTAGAAAGCACGGTGGCCGTGAGAGCTCAACACACTGCAACTTAAAAAAACACATGCAAATTAAGAAAATATCTTCATCAATTTGACAACACACACAACACATTACAGACAACACAACACATTAAGACAACACAACACATTACAGACAACACAACACGTTAAGACAACACAACACATTAAGACAACACATTACAGACAACACAACACATTAAGACAACACAACACATTACAGACAACACAACACATTAAGACAACACAACACATTACAGACAACACAACACATTACAGACAACATGTTCTTCTTCCACTTCTCTGAGGAATGTGAGTTTCTGTCGTCCTAGGTATTCGGCATGTCCATGCAGCCATGGTTTATTTTCTTTATCTTCATCATTCTCATATCCACATCTTGCTGTCTCATCTTGCGGCAGTGCCTTGTTGAACAGCTGCAACATGTCCACGGGTCACCGTTAGTCAGACGCTGGGGTTTGATTGTTCTGGCAGGCGCATTCGGAATGACCACAGCCACATCATCGTATTGGTTCTCAGGGTCCGGGCTCTGGTAGCTCAAGTTACGCGACATGGGTTGATCCTTGATGAGTTGTGAGGGTGATGGAGAGGCGGCCATGACGGTTGGTATCAGAACTAATGGAAATGGTATGGGAAAAAGAAAGCTTCCAAATGATGACACCTAGTCTCCATCTCTGTATTTAACCTTTTTTAAAACCTGCCTCTTTTTTTTTCTTTTGTAAAACAATGTCCACTGTATGGTCGAAAATACACTTCTGATCAATAGGATTATAAAACAAAAACATAACACTACGTGTCTGTGTCCCTTAGATATCAGTACACGCTCCCCCACGTTTCCCCCAAGAGTCACGATGACCGGGCCAATACTTCCTTTAGATCCTTCTTTTCCTTTAGATAAGATTAAAAAAATAAATAAAAATGGCACAATGGTTATCACAACTGTCACATAATGACAACTGTCAATCAATCGGGTCATCAATCAAGTATCCATCTGTTGTGAATAATATACTTTGTACTAAGCAATGATATGCTTTATAATAAGCAATATAATCTAGAGTGTGTGTGTGTTATGATAAATCTACATAAATATAGAATATGTTTGATTAAGCATGTAACCTAAAAGATCATAAAGTAATCATAAAGTTTCAATAAAGCTTCAAAAACATAGTCTAACGGTTTCCCTACAGTAATCATAAAGTTTTTTAAAAATACAGTCTGAGGCCCTTTTGCACTAAGGGTGTCCAAGGTCAGGCGGCAGAGGCCTTAAAAAACCCAGGCGGAGCAGGCGCAGACAGGAGAAGTCCAGGTGGCCATAACGTAATGGTGAAATGGGAAAGTCCCTAAGATTCCCAGTTAACGGTTACGTAATGGTGTAAAACGGGAAAACGAGACCGCCTACATGCCCACAAAGACCCCCCCCATAGGACCAAATTTGGCGTTTGGACACCATTATTTTCTTGCTGACAAAGCTAAAATTAATGAAAAAATGGGCGTAGAATCAGTATTCTCCACCCAGTTTATAGGGTTTATAAGATCATGCACAGACAGTTGTACGTCAGTCTGGTTCCGGGACCAACTCGGGTTTTGTCTCTGTTGAAGAATAAAGCTCTATTGCAACGAACTCTGATCATCTCCAGTGACTTCTTTGAACCTGTTTGAGACTCCAGTAACTACAGCATCTACATAATCGTGAAGAAGTATTAAGTGTTGGCGTGGGGGTCCGGTCATCATCACTGGCCTGAGACTTGGACTTCTTCCTCCGACACATCCAAGTATCCATCAAACTGACACCGTAAGTATTTGACAGGAGGTGTCCCTTATTACAGTTTTTCTCAGTTGCTTTGGTACATTTCTCGAATCATCCTTAACATTTGCAAAACAGTAAGTGCATTTCTTGAAACAATTGGTACAAACAGCACCACACAATGGATTACCTGCAAAAGCCCGTAACTTCCTCAAAATCCTTAGTTCATCTCTCAAAAGTAAATCTTTATGTCAATGAACATGTCAGTGCCATCAGAATTACAAGTCCTTGTGTCATTATTTCCAAACAAGATAGTCAAAATGCTTAGCCATGTTGTCAATATAACAGTGTACTCTGATGGAAACTATGGTGAAGGTTTTGATGACAATGATTGAAAATGTACAATCAATGCAATTTATGAAATGTGGGCTCGGCAGATTTTGACAATTAGATGGACTGTTCTGCATGTGATGACTTACGCAATGAAAGAATTCTAACATATTTTGGAGAGTAAAACTATTCAACTGAGAAGAAACAATCTATTTTGATCACAAAGACATATACAACCAGTAATTGTTCAAATTGTAGATAATTGTGCTTAGTCATTTGCCTGAAATGTGCTAAACATTGCAAATGGTAACAAAGAGAAATGCTCTTTCTGTTGTGCACAAGTAACAAAATGTGTGAAGAATTTCACATATTGTTTTGACGACTTCAACTGTCATTCGAGAATTGAGCCAAAGCAACTGTCATGGTCTCTGCCGTGCCACCAGTTTCCCTATGTTCTCCCTCCCCCTTGAGTTCCTAGTGTGTCTATGTCTGTCCTGTGTGTGTGTGTATGTGTTGGTGGGCGTGACCCGACTCTAGCACCTCCCCGGCTCCATCATCCGCCTCTCTCCCACCTGCTCTACCTTACACACCTGCGGTCCATCATCATCAGCTTCCGTATAAGAACCCCGGCTTTCCACCCACTCTTCGCCAGACCGTTGATTCAGCCAATGTGGTATTTCACGTTCCCGGCCTCCTAGAATTGTGGATTCTAGCTTGTTCCTTGCTTCCTCACGTCTTGCTAACTTTGCTCTTCCTCTGCCCCAGGATCACTGCTCGTACCAGCCATTCTGCTCATCTTCCCGTCTGCCAGCCTGCCAGCCTGTCTACCTGTCCGTTCACCACCTGCCTGCCTTGCCAGCCGCGCCCTCTATCTGTTTCCCCGGCTTCTCCCTGCTTCCGCCTCCTGCTCCTTCCCTGGCCCCCGCTCCTGCATTACTCCCCAGCTTCCCTCAATAAACATCCTTTGTTTGTCCTACCTCCGAGTCTGAGTTTGCATTTGGGTCCGACCAGTGGAATCATAACAGCAACTGAGAAAAACTGTAGTGAAAGTCAAGATTCATCAATTCAGGACACATTTACAAAAAAAGTCTAATAGAAATGTATAGAAAATGTGCTTGACAGATTATGACAACTGGTTCAACCATTTTGCATGTAATGACTTATGCAATGAACTAATGCCTAGATGTTCTGGGGGGTGAGACTATTCAACAGAGAACCAATATAATACATTTTGATCAACATGACATAAGCGATTGATAATGTAGGAAACAGTAAACAGTTGGACATAACCATTTGCATGAATGTGCCAAAGCATTTGCAATTTGTTCAAAAGAATGAGAAATTGCTTTTATGATGTGCACATGTGACTAGATGAAACAACAACAGCGCGTTATGCGCGTTATGGAAAGGCCAGCTCTGAATCTGAGGGAACATAGGGCTGAGGGAACATAGGGCTGACCCCTTATCGAGGGCTTGCGGCAGCTGCTTTCGCGTACCAAAAAGCATCTACCATTACCATGGGGCATCTCGTACATCTCTACACTACACACTGCATGAAAAGCGGCGTTTCCGACTCCGAACAGAGCTGCGAAGCTCCACGCTAGTAATCAACAGTTAATGACCCGCGAATATAAAATCATGCGGCTCCGAAAACAGGCGGAAACGTACCCCCGTTTGTGCACGGGAGTCGTTTTCACCCGAGGAACATCTGCCATAAATCTCGATGGGGGGCAGAGTACTTACCTTGTTAGAATAAAGGGAATTTTCACACCTGCGTGTCCTATCGCAGCTAAGACTGATGACGTTACATGGGATTTTACTGGCCATTCATATGTCCAAGTTTCATTGGTTCTGTGCCTAGCTTAACTCCTCCCAATTTATGCCCATAGGCTAGGCTATAGATTATTATGATACATATATCATTATTATATTATTATCATAATGTAGCCTATTCATTCTGAAATAGCCATTTCAAAATCAGACGATTAGTTGTTTATTACATTAACTCTTGCCAGCACATAATTAGTGTACCCCCAACCCCAAAAAAGCAGTAGGCAATATTATGTCTATAAAAGTGGTTTATTGCATTTACAAAAAAGTGACAAAAAGGATGTTGGATGTTGTTCTCATTGTTGTGCAGCCTCCGTACCGCTTCCTGTAACACATTAGACATTACAAATCAGTAAGCTACATATCTTATATATTAGTTAGTGAGAAAACTTCCCGCTGAGGCTATGGTCTAGCTAGCTAGCCAAGTTTAACACTCACCGCCGTGTTTGGACGTGTGTCCGTCTAGTCGATGGCGCCAGCCTCTTGGAGGGGGGAGAGATTATATCCGTGTCATTGTGGCACTTGTTACTTTCCTCAATTGCATGCATCGTGTATCTAATGCATCAAGTCGTCCATTGATTTTCCCTACTTGGTCACAGGTAACTCAAAGTCCGCCCATCCAGTTTGTAGACAGCTTAAGAACGCTAATAAAAGCCTTATGGGTTTCTAATAAATGTTTATAATTACAAACAAACACATTTAATATGTCCTTGTTAAACCTTTACTAAGCATTTTTGTTGCTATATTAAGGCTAATAAATCATTTATTATGCACTTATTAACAGTTAACTATGCACTTATTAACAGTTTACTATGCTTTATTTGCAGGTACTGGATCAAAAGTGTGAACAATGCCTTATTAAGGCTAATAAATCCTTTATTATGCACTTAACTGTTTGGAATGAGCACTACATGTTAAGGTGGATAAAATTTGAATTAAAAATTACACATAAAACAATGTTTTAGCAGTGAAGCACAAAAACACACTTTAAGACAGCTCTTTAGAAAAAAAAATGTTTTACTTTCCAACATTTTCACATGAATGGCAGCCACATGTGACCACAAAGAGAACATTCTATAAAACATAGCCTCAAACGGGCCTTTGAATTTTTTTTTTACAAGTACAATAGTGCAATTGTAACTTAACTGAGGTAGGTTTTAATAAAAAAACAAACGTTTTAAAAAATTCCATTTAACAATGTTTAAACATTTCTATTGATATATTTCTAATATACCAATGCAGTGTAGTCTCTTTCAACAAACAAACATACAAGCAAACATTCCAAAAGCAATTAAAAAATTCCCCTTCCCAATAGGCAACAGTTTCCGTGATTTCTTAAGGGCCTGAACTGCATCGTCTACATCTGTACTGCTGCAAATGGCTTCTAGACATTTTCCAGCAAAATCACCGAGCTTGTGCTTTCTTGTATGCTGATCTTTGAACTCGGCATACTTTTCAGGGGCAGCAATGGCAAGTTCTGCAATTGGTGCATTCATGGCAATAGAGCGCAACAGTGACCGCCCACGTTTTGAATGGCTCCGGTTCCGGAAGTGAATTTCCCATTCATTCACTACATTGACATTTCAGAAAATCCTTATATAAAGAGTTTTAAGCCTGGAACCAAGCCAACCAACTCGGAGATGAATCATGACCATAAAACATTTGATTCTGAGCAAAAGAAAGATCGGAAAACGGAAAAAAAGGCAAAGGTACAAGACTGTGTACATAATTATTTTAAGATTAAAGGAACTACTCATCCCATAAACCATTGCAAATGGTACTTTTCCAACAACTTCCAACCTAACGATAGTTTAGCGCGCTGCTTCTTGAATTTAACATTTGTCAATATTATAGTGTTTATATTGTTGTTGTTTTGTGTATGTATATATAGCGTTTCATATAGTATAGTGTATAGTGTTGTCATCGACATGGTACAGTGCTTCATTCCTGACTGCAATCACTGCTCGGGCATCCATCAATGCCGGTTCCACGGATTCCCCACCAGTGTGTTGGTGAAGAACTGGTGGATCAGATATATAAGTTATTAACGTTACTCGTTTTTAATAAATGTGAATTCAATCCAGTTACATTCACGTAGCTAACGTTATGCTAATATTACGTGAGTTAGTCACAGCTGCATAGGATAAGCAGCTAGCTAGGTTACGTTAGTAGCTAACATTAACGTTAGTTGACAAGACATTCGCGGGTGCGGTAAACATTTCCATGGTAATCAGAGACGTCGCTGTTACACTTTAGGATTGTGGGTAGTGTAGTACTTCACAACTCATACATTTCACGCTATCAATCGATCAAACGTCATTAAATAAAAAAGACCACTGCATCATTACCGGGCCACTTCATGACAGAATAACGTTAGCGGTGCTCTGTAGGCTAGCAAGCCGTGCTCCTAACGTTACCCTGCCAGTCTGCACTGATATTAGAGGAGCCGTAACAAGTGCAGCAACTTCGCTGCTGGACTTTAGTTATATTTCGGGCATCATATGTCATCAAAGGGGGGAAATGCGACATGGAAATATGTCAAAATGCGGGACTGTCATGCACAAATCAGCCTAAAAACAATGTTGTAACATTAACTAGCGAGGTAGAGACATCGGCATACTAGTGATTTTTTGTTATGCTTGTTATGAAGAAAAGGTCTATAATACATTGAAATGACATTAAATTAAGATAATACGATGGTTAGAATATTTTTAAAATCTTTATTAACGAAGAAAATACTACTTTTGTTGCTTGTGCAGCGTTCGCCACCATCTTGCCGATGATTGTCGGAGATTTCTCCTAACCGTCGGTTTGTAGTGTGCCCCTGAAAAATCTCCATTTGGAGGGCCATGTAGCCCTAACACTTCGCCCTACCCCTCAATCCCAACAAGAATCGGGACACCCACAAGGGGTAGGGCCAAGGGGTGAATTGGGATTCGGCCCAAGACTGTGAAATCAATTAGGGACAAGTCTCTTTTCCAAAAGTCCAGAGTTTCGCTCTTTCAGTGGATGCAGTTAATTTATCGGCAATACATTTTAGAGTGCACAAATTCCTGGGGACAGGTTTTTTGAAAAATAAATGTAAGTAAACTCAGAATTTGTTATGTGTTCTATAGATTTGCACAGGGCCTACGTCTCAGACAGGTCGATATGATGGCAGACAATATAGCTGCAAGTGCCGCAACCCTCTCCAAGATGGCCCAAAAACTTCGAAAGGGCTGTAGAAGGGCTGTTGACCGAATGAGACGACGAAGAGGACAGATCATTGGTGGACAACAGGAATTTGTTGTAATTGATGACAGTCTTTTCCTCCATAAGAGAAAGGTGTGTAGAGTTGCAATAAAGGGCTAGCTGTAAATGGTTTGTTGTGCTAAGTGAGTGAAAGGTAAAACACTTGATTTTAATCAAGAATCTGTCTAACCTTATAATTTTGGTTACTTGTACCAGGAAGCTCTCCTCCATTTCTTTCTTTGTTTCTAAAACCAAACTATTGCAACAACCCTACTTCAGATACTTTTATGTCTGCAGGTACTTGAAGTATACTGGTAGTGAATGTTTTGATAGTCTTAACATATGAATGGTAGAATGATGATTGTTGTTATCGTGTAAGAAAATTTTAATCTATTAATGCATTCATAATTCTAGTAATTAACGAATAATGCACTAATGCTACCATTGACATTTGAAGCATTTTAGTTAATTGCTTTAACTAATTGGCAGATTATCACAGTGACAATACCATTAGACACTATTCTAAAAAGTGAAAATACTTTGAAATGATCCTGTGTCTTAAATTGAATTTAGTTCAAAAGCATGTTTGCCTGGAAGTTGTTCATTACACTACATGAGCTGTTTCTTTTTTTGCTTTATTGGTTTGCATCATCACAACACTGATTGCACACCATGTCAGGATAGGATCATCCATCATTAGCGATGAATGGCGTGCTTATCGTTCCCTAGCTGCACTCGGCTACAATCACATGACTGTGAATCATACAAGGTGGTATGTAGATCCCCAAACAGGTGCCCACACACCACAAAATAATTTTATTTATTTATTATTTTAAATCAATGCAGTCCAGTCTTTCATAATTGCACACTGGAATCGATGTGGGGTTCGATAGGTTAAGTAGCCTTGCAAATACCTACAGACTGGCAGTGAGTCCAAGATACTCCTGATCATTGAGATGTATTACCAATACATTGTTTAATGGATTTATTTTTGTTAAATTAAAACCTACCTCAGTTAAGTTACAATTGCACTATTGTACTTGTACATTTTGTTTTCAAAGGCCTGTTTTATATGTTTTATAGAATGTTCTCTTTGTGGCCGCATGTGGCTGCCATTTATGTGGAAATGTTGGAAAGTAAAACATTTTTTTTCTAAAGAGCTGTCTTAAAGTGTGTTTTTTCACTGCTAAAACATTGGTTTATGCGTCATTTTTTATTCACATTGTATCAACCTTGACAAAATGTAGTGCTCATTCCAGATGGGGAGCTGCGAAAAGCATAGTTAACTGTTAATAAGTGCATAATAAAGGATTTATTAGCTTTAATAAGGCTTTGTTCACACTTTAGATCTGGTACCTGCAAATAAAGCATAGTTAACTGTTAATAAGTGCATAATAAATGATTTATAAGCCTTAATATAGCGACAGAAAAGCTTAGTAAAGGTTTAACAAGGACATATTAAATGTGTTTGTTTGCAATTATAAACATTTATAAGAAACCCATAAGGCTTTTATTAACGTTCTTAAGCTGTCTACAAACTGTTTACAAGTTTCTTGTAAGTGCTTATAAATGTCTTATAATCTAACAATAAACGTGTTTATAATGCTATTATTAACACTTATAAAGTCTTATTAACACATAATCATATTAATAAGCATCTTATAAGGCCTTATAAGGGCCTTATTACCTATTAACGCTTATTACAAGGACCTTAATATAAAGTGTTACCCCACTGTAGCAACTTGCTACGGTACCGGGGTTCGTGACAGACAGAGACAAGGCAGGAGAGCAGAGTTAACTGGCTAGCAGGGCCGTTTTATTCACAACACCATAAACCCGACCTGGGGCCAAATGTATAAACCATGCGTACGCACGAAAAGTGTACTTACGCCACTTTCCACGCAGGTTCTGAATGTATAAAAATCCACGGGCGGTGACAATGTGCGTACTGGTACGCATCCTTCACACCATGCGTACCATACGCATTTTTTTTTAGTCAGATTAGTGTGATGTTGCAAGTTGGCAAAAAAGGATAATAAAAGTGTGAATTTGGGTGACATTTTATTTAGAGCTTTTTTCTTTCACTACATTGTGTTAGGATGTAATCTATAGTTTAAAAAAAACCTTCACTATGTAATCATAGTGAAAGTTTTTTTTAGTGGTTAACAACCTTTTTTTGACAAGCCTTCATTTTGTTCTATCTTGAGTAAATACAGCTCTGGAAAAAATTAAGAGAAAATTAAGAGCCATTCCATTGAATTCCAACACAGGCACCACTCATTCTACTTAATGAGGTACTGATTAGGTCATCACCTCAACCAAATCTTATTTAACGAGGAAAAGTATAAAAACCACTGCTGTGGTCATCACTATCCTCTTGCAATAGGACCAGCTGGATGGCAAAAACAGTGCTAGTAGTACCTCAGAATCAATTGGAATCAAAAAATAACTATTGACCATGCCATAAGAGTTGAAAATAATGTGGTGCACAGCCGTGCGCGCTCTGTATTAGAGCGTTGCATTGGGCTTTTAATAGGGAGATGGTTTCGGTTACTACATTCAACTTGTTTCATTTGTTGGTAATGCCATTGCTTAGGCTTCCAAATAATACGTGTTTTCTTCTGTCAATTTGATCAACCATTATTTCAAGTTCACAGTCGGTAAAATTGCGCTTCTTCTTCTATTGCTTCTTAAATGCTTCCGCCGTTTCTCCTCAAAACTAAACTAAATTCTGGCCCTTTATAGGCAAACCAGGCAATTGGGGGTGTGTTGGAAGCCATTTATAGTAAATTGTGGGCAGGGTCAGAAGGCTCGTGCACGTGCGCACAATTTCAGGATGATTGAGATGTATGAGGAAAAAACACGTGGGAACAAACATACGTGGGGTTTTATACATCTGACGAAAAGACTGCGTATGCATGTTTCCTGTTTTGTGCGTACACAGATTTCTACACCTAAATATACACAGAGTTTTATACATTTGGCCACTGGTGCCACCAGCCGCGGAGCACCAAGGCTGCCCCAGTCCGCCAGGCTTCCAGGGGCGTCCCGCCCCAACCCCGACTGGGCTGCATCTTCTGTAGAGCTTGGTTGGCCGTCGCCACTGGTGACGGCCGCTTCCCCACTCTGTCTCTCGCAGCTTGCGGACCTCGCCTCCGTCCCGGCGACCCCGCCACGGACCTCACTCGGCCCCTGCTGCTGCTGCTGCTGCTGCTGGCTCCGCTCACGCCTCGCTCTCCCTCGATCCCCTAGATCTCCCGTCGGCTCTTGCACTCACTCCGTCAGCCTCTCACACTGACGCACTCTCGCTCACACAGTCACACACAGATTAACACTAGGAACGCCAGGATTGTAGCACTACCTTCCAGCGCCACAGCGGTCTCCCAGACCGCTGGGTGTAACGGCATTGATGGCGTTCATAGTTGCAGTAACAATGCATTTGTTTGATAAAGTTGGGTGTTAATTATCAAAAATAAATAAAAAATAAAAAAATACAATACGAAATAAGCTATAGGGTCTCGGTATATGGTATGGTATATGGTATTATGACAGCCGCTATAGCCGATGAAAGTGTGGAATTCAAGCTATATTTCCTAAACCAATAAACAAGAAATAATAATGCATGACTGATGTATTTAGATATATACATCCAAGGAAACAACACACGCAAAGTCAACTAAAGTGTTAACTTAAGTGTTAAAGTGTCAACTAAAGGCTATAGGCGATATCGACGGGCTTTGCTCTAGGCTTTTTTCACAGTGCGCAGTAGCCTTTCACGGCACGGGCCAAAGCTGAACAGTTTGTAGTATGCTATGTATACAATGCTAAAATAGAATAATTTACACTATTCTATCAGATAGGACAACTATGCATATCAATTCAGGAATTACACAATAAACGAAATAAAAACATTTATTGCGCTGCAGGTCCCGACACAAAATAGCAGGCAAAAAACACATAATAAAAATCACACAATATTCAGAAAATAAATAATGAATGAATATTAGAAAATAACAATCAATAATAATGATGTAGACTACATAGAGTAAACGAAATACAATATAATTCGTCAAATTTTAACATTAATAATTAATTATTATTATGAATAATATAACAGAACAAATAATCAGAATATTTTAACAGGTCAGGTGAAACGAAACAAGACGATGTGTCGCAAGATGTGCGCGTTGATGGCAGCCAGGTCCAGGATGAGTACAGCTGAGCCATCGGATCCACCACGTCAACTCCGACCTGAGATAGAAATTAGCGCAAACTGTAATCATTGTCCAACGCAAATATTTGTCACAACATCAGTGTGTTTTTATCTGTCTCTATAATACTACCATTTACACAGCTCACCTTGGAAACGTTGTAGAAGTTGACAGTCTCTGGCTTCTTCTTCAATCACTACCAATATCCAGGCGTTGGTGTGCTGTGACAAGGATAATTGTAATATTAATAATCCGTTAGTAATAATTAGGAACAATTATGAACAATATAACGAACAAAATTCACAGAATATTTTGACAGGTCAGAGGAAACGAAATAGAACATAACAATAGGTGATTTTGAACAAACCTGAGGTCCAATAGGCAGTCCAGCTGCCTAATTTGCTTTACGCACTGCAGCCGGGGCAAAAGCTCTTCACCCTTGCACTGCACTTCCCGCAAACAGGTCGCTTGCATCCTTCACATGCAATCAGGGTCTTATTCTTTTTGCAGTGGCTGTTGATCTGGCATTGCTTCCGTGTTGCGGGCTGTTGCTGGTGTGGCTCTCTCGGAACATGCGCGCATGTGGTCTTCTCTCAGCTCCTTGGCCAGCTGGAGGATGAAGACTCTTCGGGCGATGCTGTTCCCTGTGCACGTCTTGTACAAGATGTGCGCGTTGATGGCAATAATAAAAATAATAACCTATGCCAACCTGGCACCAATGGAGTGGATGTGGAAGTAGATGGCTCAGCTGGCAGAACTGGGGCAGCGTTGTTGGGCTTGGATGTTTTACGTCGGGGTTCCTCTGGCTGATAGTCGGAATCAGACGAACACTCCTCCTCGCTCCAGTCCACATCACTCAAGTCTGAAACTTCTCCACCATCAGATTCCCCTTCACCCAGTTCGTGAAATAATGCCAAAGCCTCCTCTACATTCAGTCTTCTGTTTGCTCTCTTCATCTTCTCTCTCTTCGTCCTCTTGATCATCAAATAGCGGGCAATAGCAGACAATACTGACTCAACTCAAATATGCTACTGCTCTGTGTTTTGAATTGAGATCTCACTATATATAGACAACGGGTATTATTGAAGAAAAACAAGAAACATTGCTTAGCAACCAAAGACGCGCAAAATGAAGCCCGCGAAATTTGAAAAAAAACCACATTGTAATGTAGCGATGTATGGACATACAGTATGCCGTCAATCTGACCGCTACGGCGCTCCTAGGTATAAATGCTCAGAAATCTTTTGTCTTTTGATTTAGAACCTTCAAACTTTGTGAAAATAAAGTTAACACATATTTAGGAAAAGTCATGGACTGGGGGCCTCATACTCTTTATTTTAACAGAGATATTTGCAACAGAAAACCGCAAACCGTCTGTGAGACCGCCGTGGCGCTTCTAGTGTTAAAAGGCTTGGCCGCAATCAGCCTTAATTGGCCGCAGCCATGCTGGGTCCAGCCTTACCCCCCCTCCCCCCAGTCTGCCACACCAACGTGTGTGATGGCCCCCTGCCTCTTGCACCTTTTGCGCCTAGCGGGGGTTCTTGCTCCCACAATGCAATGTGTAATTCAAAATGTGGGTAAAACATCTGTGAAAAATCAATAAGAATATTCCTTCATATTAATACGGTACATTGGGTCCTATTTTTACAGACCTTTCTTAGAGTGTAGAATAAAGTCAGCTACAGGTGGCATTACAACGGACCCTACGGAAATTAGTAACATTTTTTCAAATTAGTATAATTTTTTCAAGTTATACTCCGAACATTCTCCACACGATTGGGATGGCCCTAACCCTCGAACCCTTGAACTTTTAACATACCGCCAAGTTAATGAAAAGGTTTCGGAAAAGTTATGGGAGCACCCATAACTGTTTTTGAAGTAAAGGAGGAAATTACATTTTTACAAAGTAGTAAATCGCCTGGACCTGATGGCTACACTACAGAGTTTTATAAAGCCTTTCCAACTATACTCGCCCCCATCTTGGTGAGAGTATTCAATGATGCCCTTCTGAAGGGCCGTCTACCACCTACCTTGTCAGAGGCTTCAATCACTTTATTGCTCAAAAAGGACAAGGACCCACTCCTCTGTAGCAGCTACAGGCCAATCTCCCTTTTGAACCTAGATTTTAAGATCCTGGCTAAGGTCCTATCATGCCTCCTCTATGCGTCCCCTGTAGCATCAGTCAATGTAAATGGTATGAAATCTGGCCCGTTCTCACTTTGCACCCGTCCATGATGTTCTTTGTCCCCATTGCTGTTTGCTCTCGCCATCGAACCTTTAGCCATATGACTTCGTAAGGAGGAGAGATTTGAGGGTAGTACACGTTTTGGTCTATCCCATAAGCTCTCTCTGTATGCAGATGACCTTCTGCTCTACGTTTCCAACCCAATGTCCTCCCTCCCTGTAATCATAAGCATTCTAGAGTAATTTCGGAAACTTTCTGGTTATAAACTTAACCTCCAGAAAAGTTAATATTTCCCTATTAACTCCCTCACCGAAGGGCTTCCACAGGCTCTCTTTCCCTTTAGAAGGGAAGGTTAGGTTACTGAAAGATTTAGGATTAGAATTTGGTCCGCCCTCCCTCTCTCTCTATTGGGACATGTTAATCTGATAAAAACGGTGGTGTTACCCCAGTTTCTGTATGCCTTCCAACATATCCTATTTTTCATTAGTAAATCTTTTTTTCCTACACTTGATCAACTAATAAACTCATTCCTATGGTGTAATAAACAAGCACGTATCAGGAGAATAGTCCTTCAACTTCCCAAATCCAAAGGAGGCCTGGCATTGCCAAACTTCCGCCAATATTACTGGGCCTGTAACATTAACAAACCTCTTTTTTGGAACACTAATAAGACAGCAGGCCATCTTTGTGTTTCTCACTTTGGTCGGTGATCTGCTCTGTTGTAAATAATATGCTTTGTAATAAGCAATATAATCAAGAGTGTGTGTGCAAAATGTTAAGTCTGCATAACTATAAAGTGTGTTATGATAAGTCTGCATAAATATAAAGAGTGTGTTTGATTAAGCATGTAACCTAAAGATCATAAAGTAATCATAAAGTTTCAAAAAACATAGTCTAAAAGTTTCCCCACAGTAAATCACAAAGTTTTTAAAAAAATACAGTCTGAGGCCTTCTCACAATAAGGGTGTCCAAGGACGAGCTGCACAGGCCTCATTTTGATAAGAAGTACCTAGAAATAGACAGGCGGGGCATGCGCAGCCAGGAGAGGCCCAGGTGGCCATAACGTAATGGTGAATGGGAAAGTCCCCAAAACTCCAAGTTTAACAGTTACGTAATGGAGTAAAACGGGAAAACGGGGCCGCCTACATGCCCACAAAGACCCCCCCCCATAAGACCAAATTTGGCGTTTAGACACCATTATTTTCTTGCTGACAAAGCTAAAATTAATGAAAACAGTTTTTAGGATATATAAGATCATGCACAGACAGTTGTATTTCAGTCTGGTTCCGGAACCAACTCGGGTTTTGTCTCTGTTGAAGAATAAAGCTCTATTGCATCGAACTCTGATCATCTCCAGTGACTTCTTTGAACCTGTTTGAGACTCCAGTAACTACAGAATCTACAGAATCGTGAAGAAGATTAAGTGTTGGCGTGGAGGTCTGGTCTTCATCACTGGCCTGAAACCTGGGCTTCTTCCTCCGACAGCTCCAAGTTACCTATTTCAATTAAGCAAGTTGCTCGGAACCCAATTTTAACTAGCACTTTAAAAATTTGGACTCAGTTTAGGAAGAAGCTTGGCTTACATGCACCGTCAGGTCTAGCTCCAGTCTTCCGCAACCACCTATTCCTGCCATCCTGCTCTGATCCAGTTTCCCAGACCTGGGGCCTCATTTATAAAGGTTACTACGCACAAAAAAGTGGTGTAAACGGGGGTGAAATGTGTGTACGCATCTTTCACAGCAAACATCGGGATTTATAGAAAAATTCTATGCGGAAAAAGGTGCGCATTTCTATGCATCCTTTCACTCATGCGTAGAGCTCACGCAAAGTTTTTCAGACACGGGAATCAACATCGCCCGATGGTGAGATCACAAAATAAAGCTCAGTCCTCAGATGAAAAAACACAGATGAAATATAAAACACACACCACATATCACTACATGTATAGGCCTACCTCTATTTGTGGATATATATTTATTATTATTATTATTATCAGCACTTGGGAAGGTTTTTCTTTTTTCCTCCTAGAGAACGCAAAATTATTTATTCGCCAATTGAGTGGTTACTGGATAATATTTAAAAAACATAATTGAGCCATCCTTTTCAGGAACCAAAACAATGGGGTTGCACCATTCACTTTTAGAGAGCTCAATGATGCCAAGGGACAGCATAAGGTCAATTTCCTTTTTCAGTGGGCCGAGAAGGCCCTCAGGAATCCGATAGCTCAGACGTCTAACAGAGGCATCTTTCTTCAAAACAATGTCATGCTGCACCACCGTTGTATGACCAGGGTTTTCCTGGAACACATCTGGCATACAGAGAGACCTCACCTGTGACTGCTGAGCCTCTGAGACACCTCTCCATGTTTGGCACTGAGGGGGTTGGTACCGGCAAATATTGCTCTTCCACTTCCTCATCCCCAACACTCCGGATGAGCAGCACCGTAGGTTTCTCCACAGGCCTAGGAATTCACTCCTTCAGCAGGTTGACATGTAGGATCCTAGCTGGGCGACTCTGACCTGGGGTGGAGATTTCATATGTGGTAGAGCCTAGTTTCCTAATTACCTCATAAGGTCCTTGCCACTTAGCCAAAAGCTTGCTCTCCTGTGTAGGCAGCATCAACAGCACTTTCTGGCCAGGTTCGAAACCTCTTTCTCTTGCTGACTGGTCATACCAGGCCTTCTGCTTGAGCTGGGCAGCTGCCATGTGTTCCTGTGCAAGACCAGCCATTTTCTCCAGTTTCTCTCTCATGTGAAGAACATAAGAAACAACATTAATGGGTTCTTTGCTGCCCTGGTTTCCCTCCCACATCTCTTTAAGGAGGGTTAGAGGCCCTCTTACCTCATGACTAAAGAGCAACTCAAATGGTGCGAAGCCAGTGGAGGCTTGTGGCACTTCTCTGTAAGCAAATAGCAGATAGGGAAGCCACTGGTCCCAATCTGAGCCAGTGTCACTAACAAACTTACGGAGCATCTGCTTAAGTGTCTGGTTGAACCGTCAGTCCATCAGTTTGTGGATGGTAGTTCTCAAACCTCTGATTCCCAGCAGTTGGTACACATCCTTTAGGAGCTTGGACATGAAGTTGGTACCCTGGTCAGTAAGTATCTCCTGAGGAAAACCAACCCTTGAAAAGAACTGGACAAGACAAAATGCTACAGGCTTTGCTTTAACTGACTTCAGGGGAAAGACCTCTGGGTACTTTGTAGCATAATCCGTAATGACTAGCATAAATCTGTTTCCTGACTTGCTTCTCTCTACAGGGCCAACGACATCCATACCAAGACGTTCAAATGGTGTACTGATTACTGGAAGAGGCTGGAGGGGGGGTTTTGCCGAGGTTTGCTGGCACTGAGGGCAACTCCGACAGAAATGTGCTACATCTTTGCGTAAACCAGGCCAGTGAAAATGACGTTGTATGCGAGCTGTTGTTTTATGTTTCCCTAGGTGGCCAGCCCAGGGAATGTAATGGCCTAAAGCAAGCACTGACTCTCGGGCTACTTTAGGAATCATCAGCTGTTTGCCTGAACTGTGTTCACGGAAAAGGATACCATTGTGTAGGACATACCCTTCTTCAGAGCCATGCTCAGGATCAGCTCTTCCTTCACACTCCTTTGCATTTTGTAAACAATCAGCTAGACTAGTATCTTCTTGCTGCAATTGGGTTATGTTAACCAGCAACTGGAAACTGCAACTGGATGCTCCAGTGGGGGATACTAGTTTATGATGGAATTTCTCCTGCTGTCGCTGCCTACGAGACTTGCGAGATTTTCCTGGCTCTGTCTCAACCTCGGCATCATAAAAAGGCAGGGAACGCAGAGTACAATCCGTCTCACCTGACTGCTGTGTTGATGCCTTTGCCCGGGCCCGGGTCAGAGCTATGTTGCAGGTCTGGCTTGGCTGTATCAAGTCAAGAAGAACTGGAAGGTCATGACCTAACACAACTGGAAATGGCAGATTATCAGTAACACCAACATTCAACAGGTAAGTCTCTCCTTGCACTTTGACATAAACATCAGCTGTTGGGTAGGGCTTTTCATCCCCATGGACACAACAAATAGGGATAGTTTCAGTGGTACAGATAGCCTGAGGAGGAACATGTAGCCTGTGCACCAGAGTTTGATTGCTTCCAGTGTCAATGAGTGCTCTCAGGTCCTGACCATTAATTTCAACTGATGTCTCTTTAAGTGGCTGCCTCCACCTCAGTTCAGGCCCACATTTCCTCCTGGGTACATAGCACATCTGTGAGTTTTACTGGATTTTGGGGGCACATAGGACACGGGACATAGGACACATAAATAGCAAATCACAACTTTGCTAGGAGCCTTAATAGGGGCCCTGGCAAATGGCTGATTCTCCTTCACAGAAGGCTTATTCACAGTCACGGAAGATCTTGGGCCATGCTGAATAGAGGCAGGTTTCTGACTGTCCCTCGATGCCTTCCAGGACCTGTAGACCCAGGATGGGTTTTTATGGCGAGCAGCTACAAACACATCTGCCAGTGAAGCAGCTTCTGCTGCAGTCTTTGGGTCATGCTTTTGAACCTGAAACCTGAAGCTCAGGAGATAGCATTCGTAAATATTGCTCAAGAATAATGATTTCACCAATGTCATTAACAGTTTTACCCCTGGGCTGAACCCACTTTCCATAAAACTCCTTAAGTCTCACATACAGCTCTTCTGGAGTTTCCTCGGCCTCCACATCGAGAGATCTAAATCTCTCGTTTCAGGGTTAATATCATATTTCTTGAGAATGGCACGTTTAACTTTGTCGTAATCAAGAGAATCATCAACCTCCATGTGCACATACGCACTTCTAGCTTTACCAGTCAGTAGTGGGATAAGACGAAAGCCCCAGTCTGACTTCGACCACCGACAAGCCACTGCTATCCTTTCAAAGGTAATGAGATAATATCATCTGATATCATCTGAAACTGTTAATTTTTGAAGTTTAGGTTCTTTAGAAAGCTAAAATTGACCAGCCTGAGAGTCACCCTGTTGAAGGCCTCCTGGTGGAGAAGCAGCCTGTGCTGGAGAGATGACTCAGGAACAGATGAAGTTCGTGCTTGGACCTCCAATTGGAGGAGACTGAGTCCTGAGTCCTTTAACTAAATTGAGGTCAACAAATCAATAACACAAAAGAAGACTGAACTGAACAAACCTGACCTAACAAATGACCCACAAAGAGGGGTATATATACTCGTGGGCTAGCTCACACAGACACCAAGGGGGGAAACATAATTTCAGACAAAGAAAAAAGGTCCCAAAATAAACCCAACAACTAATGGCAAACTTTAACTCCTCTTTTGGGCGGATGGCTCAGCAGCATGTGGAGAAACAAAGAGAAAACCAGGTAATATATATTAATAAATTCCAAAACAAAATAAACCTATGACCACTAAATGTTAACCAAAATGCGTGCACTCAAATTGGAAACCGTGTCATAATTTATACCAAAACGCAAATAAACATACTTAACCAAAATTGTGTTGTGATTATTTGTTATGCACTGAAATTAAAGTCACCCACACTGCAGTATGGTGTTGGCCATCGGTAGGGCCGTCACACACCCAAAGCCATATAATAAGTTATTGCATTCACCACTCTGCTTGCTAGGAGGCTTATTCTCCTTAAATGGACACATCCCACCCCACCTACACATAATAGATGGATTCATGACATATTGCAGTGCATCAGGCTTGAGAAGATTAGGTTCTCCCTAAGAGGTTCCTTAAGGACCTTCCACAAAAACTGGCAACACTTTTTACAACATATCAACTGTGGAGGGTTAAATGTGACAATATTAAATAATTAAATTAATTAAATAAAAGGGGAAATATATGAATAATTAATTAAAATGCGAAATATAATATATTTAATTGTTCATTTCCACATTTATTTAATTATTTCCACATTTATTTAATTATTTCCATATTTAATGATTTATTTAATGATTTATTTATTTCATGGTTGCTGGTCTGTGTGTGCATTGTGAAATGTAAATCTGTCAACATCGTCCATCAAAGCCTGTGGGCGGAATCTAACATCTGATTGGTTTGACCGCACAGTAAGTCAAGAGCAATTGATAGCAGGCTACTCGATGTATGGGTGTCAGCCGTGTGTCTTCACATTCTCGTCCAGTTGGTGGTGGTAAGGCGCCAATGAGTTGGATTGCCAACCATTTCTCAACGACCAAAATGAACACCAAGAACTTCATCAGTTACTTGAGGAAATAGTTATGACCTTCAACTTAATGTTACAACTCATTTATCAGAATGTCGAAAAGCTGTCCAGAACTTTTGTGGGAGGCAGCCAATTTAACCCTCTAGACCACAGACATATGTATGTATGTATGTCTATGCTCTAGAACCCAGTAGAATTCTAGAATGTTGCTGCAGTTCACTGAGAAAGTTAAATGAGCATTTTCTTACTCATTCCAAACAAACAGCTCTATTTAAAAAACAAAAAGAAATTGGTAATTGAAAGTTGTTTTCCATTTTAAAGAACACATGGCAAAAGATGTATGTACAACTTTCTTCAGATGGTAGAAAGAAACTTTATTACTTCATTGGCATAACAGTGAAAGTTATCACATACTGTAAAACCAGTTTACAAAATGTATGACTTCAAAAGTCAACTAATCATATCCTATAATCAATACTATTTATTTTTACTTGTATATAAATATTATCTATCTAAAAGAAGAGAGTCTCTTCAGGTTGAGATCACTAGTAACGTTCAGTGTTGGGCAAGCTACTTGGAAAGTGTAGTGAGCTAAGCTACCAGTTACTCTACATTAAATGAAGCTTCACTACACTGAAGCTACCCCCCACAGAAATGTAGCAAGCTAAGCTACAGCAACATGGCAAAAGTAGTTTACTACATCAAAGCTATTTTTTATTTTTACATTGAACCAACTTCATTCCAAGTCAAACAGATAGGCAGGCAAAAAATGTTCAGTTCAATTGTTTATTAAAGGTCCCATATTATGGAAAATGGCTTATTCCTGGTGCTTATACATGTTCCACAGGAAATCATTTACCTAAGCAGCTGAGAACATTTGAAATCTGCAAGTCAACCCGTTTTTCTGTATTTTCCTTTTTCCAAAAACGGTGCCAAAGATAGGAGAAAAACAGGCCGTTTCAGAAAGTAGCAGCTTTGGACGTCATAACGGGTGCTAATCCAGCCCCTCTCAGAGTATGCCCACGCCCAGGTGAACAACCAATCCCATTTACGGCATTACCAATCCCATTTACGGCATTACAGCAGCGCCGCAAGCTATTGCTTATGGTGCATTCCATTGTACTTGGAAATCAATAATTCAGAGTCGGTATTCCTAACTTCCAATCTAAATGTGTTCCAGTGCATCTGCTCGGGAAAACATAATCGCCCGCAGCAAACTCATGTTTGTATGGCAAGTCTCAGAATGTTACAAGCATCTAAACTCAACATCAACTACTACAGCGCCATTAGTGAATAGAATCGGCGCATATCACATTCGGACACTGTTTTTTCCGAGTACACTGGAATGCACCATTACTTTCCGACCAGTGAAGCTAAAACAACAACATATCTACGGCGATATATCAACTCTCCAGTTATTATTTTGTAGGATGCAGGCAGCAACATAGATCCCTGCTGTCGGAAATACAGAAGTCCAAGTCTCAGGCCAGTGATGATGACCGGACCCCCACGCCAACACTTAATACTTCTTCACGATTCTGTAGATGCTGTAGTTACTGGAGTCTCAAACAGGTTCAAAGAAGTCACTGGAGATGATCAGAGTTCGTTGCAATAGAGCTTTATTCTTCAAAAGAGACAAAACCCGAGTTGGTCCCGGAACCAGACTGACGTACAACTGTCTGTGCATGCTCTTATAAACCCTAAAAACTGGGTGGAGAATACTGATTTCTACGCCTATTTTTCATTATCTTTAGCTTTGTCAGCAAGAAAATAATGGTGTCCGAACACCAAATTTGGTCCTATGGGGGGGGTCTTTGTGGGCATGTAGGCGGTCTCGTTTTCCCGTTTTACACCATTACGTAGCCGTTAACTGGGAAACTTCGGGACTTTCCATTTCACCATTACGTTATGGCCACCTGGACTTCTCTTGTCTGCGCATGCCCCACCTGGGTTTTTTTAAGGCCTCTGCCGCCTGACCTTGGACACCCTTAGTGCAGAAGGGCCTCAGACTGTATTTTTTAAAAACCTTTATGATTACTGTAGGGAAACCGTTAGACTATGTTTTTGAAGCTTTATTGAAACTTTATGATTACTTTATGATCTTTTAGGTTACATGCTTAATCAAACATATTCTATATTTATGTAGATTTATCATAACACACACACACTCTAGATTATATTGCTTATTATAAAGCATATCATTGTTTAGTACAAATTATATTATTCACAACATTTCCCCCCTTTGGGACTTACTACAGTCCCACTATAATGCTGCTCATCAGGTTCAAACATGTTTCTTTATCGTGCACAGAATACACATACCGAACATGGCTCCTGGGAATCCAACACAAAGAGACAAACATAAAATGAGCAAATTCAGGAAACCAAATTACTGAATCAAAAGCTTAAGCTTATACTCATCACAATATAAATTGTCATAACCAATCAAAAATAGTGTATAGATTATATTATCACTCTGTGAGATTATATTAACAAACAATTTTCCAGTGTAAGCCACTCCAGTGTAGACTACTTGATTTGTGCGGATATTATAATCAGCAATTTTTCAAACAGTATAATGTCAAACAATTTATCATCAATCTTATTGCACATCTATGTGAAGTATAGGTGTTTAGAAACCTGTACTTCTAAAGCACATCTACGTGAAGTATAGGTGTTTAGAAACCTGTACTTCTGTTTTAGAAACCTGTACTTCTAAACATAAGTCGTCATGTAGTCGTCGTCCGTCATCTTCATCAGTCGTCTTCAACCCAGACACTTTGCGTGTCGTAGAGAGTCACCAACATGAGAGGATACTAGAACCTCGTCGTTCATGTTGGTATGGGTATCTTCCAAGTCAGTTTCAGTCCATATGTGAGTTGGCATCTAGGTTCGATCGGAATCCGACGCACCGACGTCCAGGGTCAGTACATCAGACTCTGACCAAACCACGATACCAATGTGGTGTAGGGGCAAGGTGGCTTGGGGCGGGACAACCCAGGGGTAGGATTCTTGCTTAGGGGTAGTGTGGCTTAGGGGTAATATACGTTTCCCTTAGGGGTAACGTATGTTCCAGTGCCACGCAGCCGTCGGTATCTGTCGATAACATCATCATTCGCAGCCACGCGACTGACCAGGAGATCCCTTTCTTTGATCAACTCATCCACCAGGAGATCCCTTTCTTTGATCAACTCATCCACTTGGCCCACGCGACATGCCAGGAGATCCCTTTCTTTGATCAACTCATCCACTTGGCCCACGCGACCGGCCAGGAGATCCTTTTCTTCGGCCAACTTATCCACTTGGCTTCTCAACTCTCGTAGTAGGGTTGTCATTGCTTGTATCACATCTTTCTGGTGTTCCACAATTCCCTCCCGGCCTTCCAACACCTGTAGTCGACGTCGCTGTTCTTCCATGTCATCCTCCTGGGCCTCTAACTCAAGGAACCGATTTCTTTGTTCTCTTGACTTAAGCCTTTTGCGTGTGATGGCGCGTCGTTTGAGCTCTTCCATTCTGGCTTTTTTCAGAACCGAGGTGTGGTGAGGTGGTAGTGCTCCTGTCTGTGTTTTGAACTCCCACCACGTGAGATCAGCCAATCTGCCGGGTCTCCAACGCCCATCGGTAAGCAAGCTATTAGTAGAGCAGACTGAGGGCGTTGCCCAACCCTCCTGTCGCCTGCCCGCAGCCATGTTCGCTAGCAACTTCAGGTATTCAGACCTAGGCATTCCACCGTCGGGAGTCGTTGGTGCTGAGCCTGACGACTGTGGCTGTCCTGTTGGAGTCGGTGGCTTCTGGTTAGGGCTTGACATTTCTCCTTGTGTTGATGGGCTGTGTCCCGCAACCGTTTCCTCGTCGGTTGTATCCTGCACATCCATAGGGGGACTCTGGTGTGGTTTTCCTTGGCTTGATGTCGTCGGCTGTTGCATCTCCCATTCTGGCTCCCTTGGTGCGTTTACCAACATATTTCCCTGTTGGTACCACTGGCTCTCGTGTTGGTGTGGTTGATTCACGGCTGGGAATGCCCTGTAAGGCCCTCCAGGAAAAAACCCTACGGCTGGTTGCATCTGGGCCGGCCCCAAAGGGGTCATTGGAACCAAATTTTGTGGCCATACTTGAGGCTGTTGAACATAACCCTGATTCTGTGGGAATTCTGGCCACTCATATCCTGGGCCTTCTGCCATGATTTATCTATCAAAATAATAAAAGGTGTCAGTTCATTCACTCTAGGCAACCTTTGGCATAATTCATAAAAGTTGGAGCGGTGTCACCCCAGCAGTATAACTGAAGTCTGTCTGTATATAGACTGTAACTATATTTACATCTGTCTGAAATTCGTCCTACACCTTTTTTCCCATGTCTCACTAATGAGCCATGAGTGCTAAATAATATATCATGTCCGAGTTTTAGGGTGACTACTTCTATTCTAGTTTTTGTGAACAGGGGCATGCAAAATTGTCTCGGCGCCAAATCATAAGTATAGAGTATTGAGACAACACTATGCTCCAATCGTAGGCCCTGTCCCAATGTATATGTCTCTGTTTTCCAGCGGCTACTGTGCATTCTTTTCATGCGAATGATAGGTGGTGTTAGTAGTGGATACCCCTCAGACTGCACTGAATGTAATGAATATTGTCGGAAAGTTTTAGAAGCATGCAGCTGAATAGGACCATATGGCAGGAGATCTAACACAGGTTGAAGTTCTTTGTTAAACCGTTTATCAGCTGTTTCTTTATGTTTTCGCCGTTCTTTCTTTTTTGTTCTTTGTTCTGCTGATTGTTCTGTCATTATCGGATGATTTTCTTTATACATCAAGCTGCCATTTCCGTGCATCCATTGGGGTGTAGATGTCATCTACAGGTTCAGGTTCAAACAGTATTTCGCGATTCATTTGTGTCATCTCTATTTCAATGTCTATGCCCTGGTGAACCACTAGAGGAAACTGTCCGGTTATCAGTGAGATCATCTTGCTGATCATCGTTCGGATTATTGGAAACACACAACACAAAACGACCACGGCAATCAACAACAGCGAGCCCACTATCATTCCTACCACCTGCAGGATCCTTCTCCAGGATAGTTTATTGAAGAAGTCCCACATTGCCTGTGCCCTGGTATTCCAATTGGAATTTTTTACATGTTCATCTCTTAGTGTTTTTAGCTTGCTCAAAATCTTTGTGAGATTACCCTCTTCTCCTGTGTGCATTGGTATGACAGTGCAACACTCATCACCGATATGGCTGCACACTCCCTGATCTTCGGCTAGCAGGGTGTCTATGACAAACCTGTTTTGCAGTGTCATCATGGAGGTGTGGTGTAGCTGTTCATGTACAGTCCCTAGTGCTGATAAAGTCCAATTAATAAACCTCTGCTGATTGTACCATAAGTAATTCACCCATCTGCTGTTGCGTGCTATGTATTGTGCATTTGACATCTGTCGTATAAGCGGGACCACTCCCACTGCCTGTCCAGAGATGATCCAATCCTCTCCTAATGCCTTGTGGTCTGATGGCACGCCATGCGGTTCCTGGTTCCAAGTGATATAGACTTGTGCATCTGCTGCCCATTCACTATCGGTGCTTCTCTTGACTCTATTTTCTAATGGCGGGGTGCCTAGTACCGTCATTTTCCCTGTTAGCATAACTGGCGCGCAAATCCCTGTCCAATTTGACGGTAATACCATTTTTACTTGTTTATCGTTATCGCACATCCAGAACACATCTGCCAACGGCTCTGAGCCGTTTGTAAGGTAGGGGATACGATATGCCTGGGGAAGTGTGCCACCTTGTTTGATGACAAGATAACTACCATCCAATGCTATCTGATGGCACTGAAATTCTGCTTTGTCAGTTGTGTTACAGACTTTTACTCTTAGGGTTTTGTTTCTTGGTTGGATATTCACCCCAATGTGTCTACATCGTACTCGAGGATCTGATTTGTTTAGGCGTATGGCACCCACCATAACAATACCACGTGCTATACAATATTGGAACGTTGTCTCCTTTGCCATGTTGACTACTGGTGGTAACCAGGACTCGAGTTCATTTGATTGCCATCGTGGACAGACCTGCACATCGTTGGACCATCTTCTTCGTCCTCCAGCCATTTGTATTACACAATATGCAAAACAGGTGTTGATGTTATGACACCCGCTTTTACCATAACCCGTTACGGGCATTATCTGGGGGATTCTTTTGGCATTATAGCACGTTACGCAAGAATGTGAGCTTGCTTGCCTGGCTGAAAATTGCATCCATTGATAGAACATGTTTTGTTCCCATGTTGGCGTTTTTAATTCTCTGTCTATCCCATGAAATCCATCTTGCACATTTCTACGTGTACGCTCCTTGCCATATGGTTCTACCGAGCCGACAGCTGCCCTCTTGGGTGTAGGTTCTTCTATATTGATATCTATACACTGGCTCCTAGAGCATGTGGCCCTTACTCTCACCACCCCTTTGGTCTTACACTGTTTATTTGCAGGAAGGTTGTCTAATTTAATGATCTCATGGGTGGGTGAGATAGCATAAATTTGTTCGTTCTCAGATTTAGCATAGATGAGTTCAATTAGTTCATGTAGTGGCACTTTTCCCTGTTTTACTGCCATAACTCCAGCTGTTAAAGCACAGTTAATCAGCTGCCTGTGTCAGGATCTGAAACCTCACATGTTAGTAGACATAAAACCATAATTGTAAATATTCCCCATAACCCTTTCCTTTTTACTCTCTTTCCCTTATGCTCTAGATGGCCCTTCCCCTGGGTCTGCTTCTTGTGGGGCGGTATCACCTGCCCCTTCTGGTCTTTCTGTTGGGCTTGTGGGCGATTCATTATCTGAATCTGATTCACTTTCTTGTCGTGATGCCACAGATCCACTACTTGCTGGACTGTCTCTGGCCCGTCTGGCAGCCAATCTCTGGGATCGTCTTTCTCCCTGTGGACTCTGGGACCGACTAGTTTCCTGTGGGGCGGTGTCACCTTCCCCTTCTTCTTGTGGGGCGGTATCACCTGCCCCTTCAGACTGTGGGGTGGCGACGCCTTCCCCTTCTGACCCAGGGCGTGCTCTCCTTCTGTGCGCTTCAGCCGTCCCTTCTGGGTCATCTGCTCTGCAGCAATGATTTAGATGGTACCAAAACTTCTTACCTTCGACCTTTAGTGCTGTTGGGGTTGCTAGAATGACTTTAAAAGGGCCTTCACGTCTGGGTTGGTTCCACTTTCTTTTGAACACCTTGACGTATACCCACCCTCCTGGACGCACCCTCTGCAGTTGGTCTGGGATGTCTGCGTCTCTGTCCTCTGTGGCGCCTTTTACCTGTTGAAATATCAACTTATGGATTTGGGTTAAATGCTGCACATAACTTATTAATTCTTGTTCCAACTGCTCCAGTGGAGGGCCTTCATATGGGCCTCTAAGATATGGTACAGGCATCGGTCGTCCTGTAAACATTTCATGCGGAGTTAGATGTGTTAGTCTGTTAGTTTGTGATCTCATGCACATTAGCGCCAGAGGCAAAGCTTCCACCCAATTTAGTTTCCCCTCGTAGTCTGCCAATATTTTAGCCAATTTTGCTTTTAGAATGCCATTAGCTCGCTCAACTGTTCCCTGTGACTGGGGGTGGTATACACACCCAAACTTCTGTTTTATCCCTAGCATCTTAAAGGTTGTTTTGGTAACTTCTGCTATAAAATGCGGTCCGTTGTCTGAGCTAATAGCATCTGGTATGCCAAATCGTGGGAAGACTTCTTTGCACAAAAATTTTGCTACCGTTCTAGCATTGGGGTTCGCTGTTGGCACCGCCTCAACCCATCTGCTGAACCTGTCAATCACAACCAAGATATACCTCATTCTTCCTATTTGTTGGGTCATATCCACGTAGTCTATCATTAGATGTCTAAAGGGACCATCTGGTGGAGGAATGTGTGCTATTGGGGCCGAAAATGCTTTCCTTACATTGTATTGAGCACACACGTCACATTCATGCAATGTTCTGTCTACTGTGGCTGCTAAAAATGGCGTCCACCAGACTGCCTGAAGGCGTTTGATCACTTCCCCCCTTGCGCAATGGTCCTGACCATGCGCATTCCTAATAGCATAACGCAACAGAGAAATGGGCATCACAAAATGACCATGGGGGCTTCTCCATAACCCTTTTTGGGGTCCGTCCTGCGTAACCTTGACAGCACCTCTTTTTAGCCATACTGATTGTTCATAAATATCAGCCCTCTCCTGTGCCAGTATAAGAGAGGAGAGAGTAGTAAGGGGCGCACAATCTTCTGCAAACAGTAGTGGCGCCATACTGTTGCTGATTGCCGCTCGTTTAGCTGCTTCATCAGCTAAGTTATTACCTGTGGCTATCAGAGAGTCTGTTTTTTGGTGAGCTGGACACTTGATGATTGCAACCGCTGTTGGGAGGTGTATGGCATCTAGCAGAGCAGAGACAGCTTCTCCATGTCTTACTGGGGTGCCATCTGCTCTACAAAACCCTCTTTGTTTCCAGATGCTACCATCTATATGACACACACCGTATGCGTATTGCGAATCTGTATATACATTAAGGCGCAGGATTTACTGTATTGCATCGTTGGATGTTAAGTTCGGGCGCTGAGAGTATAACCTCGTACCCAGTTTTTCTAGCCTGAGTTAGAACGAACCGTGGGCTTGTGAGCAAGGCGTGCAACTGATGAGACGTATAAAGGGTCACTGAGTGGCCCATAGTTAGTGTGGAGGCTTTTTGAAAAGCGAAAGCAGCTGCAGCCAATCCCTGATAACAGGGTGGCAGACCGGACTCAATGTTATCCAATTTGGTGCTATAGTAAGCTAAAGGCTGTTTGCGCGTTGGCGTATCCTGCATTAATACTGCATTTGCATATCCTGCTCGTTCTGCAACATACAAATGGAAAGGCTTTGAATAGTCCGGATTTCCGAGTGCTGGAGCTGACTGCAGGTCCCCTTTAAGTGCGCAGAAGGCCCCCTCAGCATCCTCAGTCCACTGTAAGTGGGCTGAGCTGTTATTTTGTCCCGCCGCTCGTATGAGGGCTCTCATAGGTGCTGTCTTGACAGCATAGTCACAAATCCACTGACGACTGTATCCCGCCATCCCCAGAAAAGAAAGCATCTGCCCCACCGTTTGCGGTTTGGGAGCGTTAGTTATGGCTTCTACTTGGGAGGGGGCAATTAGCCTTTTATCCCCGCTCAATCTCCTTCCTAGGTAATCAACTTCCTCTTGGCAAAACTGCAATTTGTCTCGGCTGACTTTGTGTCCGCCGTGTGCTAGCGCTGTCAACACTGCAACAGAGTCTATCTCACACTGCTGTTTTGTAGGACTACAGATCAATAAATCATCCACATACTGGAGCACTGTACTGGGGACGTCTAAATGTTGCAGATCTTCAGCTAACACCCTGTTGAATATGCTGGGACTATCAACATAACCCTGAGCAACGCGTGTGTATGTGTATTGTTGCTGCATGTATGTAAAGGCAAACAGATATTGTGAATCTGGATGTAGTGGCACACTAAAAAAGGCTGAGCATAAATCAATTACAGTGTACCAGTGTGTGTTAGGTGGAATGTTGGTCAGTAGTGTATGTGGGTCTGGGACAATGGGTGTCTCGGCATTCACAATGGAGTTGATGGCTCTTAAATCATGCACTAATCGATAATCAGCAGAATGTGGCTTTTTGATTGGAAAAATCGGAGTATTGCAAGGGCTTTTTGTTTTTATCAATACACCTGCTGCCAACAGGCCCTCAATTGTGGGTCTAATTCCTTCTATAGCATGCTGCTTCAGCGGATACTGTTTTCTATAGGGGAGCCTTACTTGTGGCTTGCATATGGGTTGTGCTGACTTAACTTTCCCTACATCTGTCTTATGTTTTGACCATAATTCCTGTGGTACTTGTTTCAATAGATTTTCCTGTTCGGCTATTAAAGGCATCTGTGTGAGAGTTCTTTGATTTACTAAAACTTTCTCTGCCTGTCCTTCATCAACTGTGCGTAGGGATATTCCAATGTACAGTCCATCAGATGACACGTGAATGCTTTTATTTTGGGTGGCTTTCCATTCTTGTACTTGCAATGCCGCCTTCACCATTGGGCCAAGTTCATGGGATTCGTGTCCTTCTGTCACCATCAATGTGACATGGGGGGTGGAATTTGTCACTTGAAACCAGTCTTTCAATTTTGAAGGGAGCTCTATGGCTGCTGCTGCCCCCTGTGGTCCTATATACACGTTTTGGCTGACCGCATAGTATGGTTTTCTGTTAATCAAATCATCCCAGCACTCCTCATAGTCTGTCTGTTGTCTCTGTTCATCATACATAAGAGTACAATGGAGTGGTAGTTGTGGTTCGATGGTTTGTCGCATTTGGGTTTTCACGCATGGTTTCCACGTGTTCCACTCTTGGAGCAGACTGGATTTTGGCATTAGCCGGAGCCAATATACCAAAGGCTGAGTTATGCTGAGGTCTCTCCAAACTGACATCATTCTTGCTGAGGAGTCTTCTGGAAAATCTACATAGAGACCTTCCTTAGTGCACATAATGTTGGCTTTTAGTGGACACAAAATGTCTCTTCCGAGCAGGTTGACAGGTGTATTGTCAGAATATAGTAGGGGCGCGACAATAGTTTTTCCGGCAATTAGCATTGAAACTGGCTGTGTGAGGGGTATTACTTGGAGCTTCCCAGAGAAACCCACCGTCTTGACTGACGATGTAGAGGGGGAGGTTTGAGCCGGATTTCCCAATACATGAGTAGGTGGCCCCTGTATCGATCATAAAAGAGTACTCTCGGCCCTGTATTGTTACCTCTAGGGTGGGCTCATCCTGTGGTTGTAATGAGAGTACTGGTGTTATCAATTCCCCCTCAGGCTTCTCTGGGCCCCCCTATGGCCAATCTCCCGCTGGGCCTGTCCATGGGTTGGTTGGACAGTCCTGCCTGATATGACCCGTTTGGCCACACCCCCAACAGACGAGCTCTTCTGTCTGTGTTTGGTTAAGCTGTGGGTTCGAGCCTGATTAATATGCACATGGATAGGTGGTAGTGCAGTCATGGTGTTGCCTGGTGCTTTCTGTTGTGGTTCCATCGGGACTTGTGACTGGACTGGCGTCTGGGGTGTAGGTGGAGCTTGGGGTGCCATTGTTACTGTTGGTTGTGCTGGGGCTTGATCTATGGCTACCACTGGGGCCTGAGTCTTAGTTTTATCCTTCTTTGGTTTGATTAGTTCATTCAATTGTAGCTGTGTTAGCTTGTCGGCCATGCGTTTGCTTGCTTCTTCTTCCTTCTGCTTGTCTTTTCTGTGGTTTTCCACATGGTGCACAATATGCTCAGAAAACAGTGGCCATTCCATCTTCATAAGCCCCACGACATTGTCTAGGCGTGTCTGTACTCCCTTTGGCATGGCTTTCTTTACCATTACCTTAAACAGACTTTTCGTGGTGTCGTTGGCGTTCCAGGCACTTCCTGTTTCATCTCTCCACTTTCGCTGAAAGTCACGTAGGAATTTTGCTGGGCTTTCCCCGTCTTTTAGCGCCTCTCCGTCCAATTTGGAGGGATCCATTTTTTCTGGATATTGTTTTCTCAGTTCAGCCCATATTGGATTGCGAAATCCGCCAAAACCCACCTCATCCACTCTATTTCCAGCTATCAGTGCTGGCAGATGAGCTGCTGTGAAGATTTCTTCAGTCATGTGTTTTCCAGCTATGTGCATGAGCAAAGCCTTGATGTCTCCCAATGCCAACCTCACTCCAGCTGTACTTTCTTCTAGTGCTGTTATCCATTTATTTGCTCCTTCATGGAGGTCCGGTAGTCTACTGGCCAGTCCCACCATGTCCATAAATGACCACGGCACATATTGGGTCTGCCCTGTTGCTTTGGTTATTATGGGGCACTGAGTGATTAGTAAATCATCATGGAACTCTTCCGGCTCTTCGTCTGGTCTCAGATCTTCCTCACTTAGGGCCTGGTATTGTCTTCCACTTCTCAGCCTGCCCGTTGGTTTCCACTGCTTCTTTTGTGACTTTATTTTCCTCAACTGGCGAATCTGATGATCCGCTATTTTCGACATTTCTGCTTCGATTTCGTCGATTTCATCCACTAGTAGGCGCCGTCTGTCTTCAATTGCTGTATCCTCTGTTGTCATGTAACCACTCATCTGTACTTTCATTCTGTGGGGCTGGGTCCTTGTTTCCTGTGATCTTTCCTCCAAATATGGGCGCTGCCCCTCCTCCAGTTCTTCCTCCAGGAATAGGCACTGTCCCCCCTCCAATTCTTCCTCCATTCTTGTTGGCCTCATAGCGTCTTGTGTGGCTGGAGTAGGTTTTGATGCTCTCACACTCTTTTCCCTGCATGATGGCCAGTAGGCATCCTCCTCCACCATGTCTTCAAAGCTCACCCTGTTCAACACTTTAACAGGGACGTTTCTTCTATCAGACCTGGTTGCAGGTGTGAAATCAGCAGGGGTGCTTGTGTAGCGGGGGCATTCTGCTGACTGGCTCCTTCTAATGCTGCCTTGACGTGGAGGGAGCGGTGTTTCTTCACCCTCCTTGCGATGGTAGTCGTTCCTGTCCTTGCTGGCTGACTGCCAGCACTGTTGTGCTGCCTGTCGGTACTGCTGTATGTCTCTTTCGTCTTCGCTCGTTTGGTTGCTCCCTCCTGCTGTAGTTCTTAGTGGCTCACCACTGCTTTCCGCTCTCTTCTTCTGGGGAGGGTTGTCATTTGAGGGCGTGCTACGTGGGCGGTCATATATCTCCTCCTCTTCAGGGAAAATGCTCTCCCGACTCACATTGCTTCTCCTGTCGTTTGCTGGTGCGGTCAGTGTGATACTGAAATCCCCTTGCAGCTTGCCTTGTATTTTACATTCTTCTTCCTCCTCATCACACACTCTTGATACTGGAAACTGTCCTACTTTGATTACTTGTTTGCTGGGGGCATATGGTGGTGGTGGTGCTGGTGGTTTGACAGACGGTGGTTTGACGGGCCATAGCGGGGCAGTGGGCTGCTGTTCTTGCTCTTTTATTTTTTCTTTACTCTCTTCTCTGGCTTCTGCCCTCTTTTGCCCTTCTTGTCTAAACCATCCTAACACCTCCCTTTCCCTAAATCTTCTAACTTCCCTTTGATCGCTCTTATCTTTGGCCTTGTGGTGTTTTATATTTTCCTCCACTTCATCGCAGCATGCTCTACTGAATGTGCCCTTTATTGGCCACTGGAGTCTTCCTGATGTCCGCTCATGCCACTCGGTCATGAACTGCTGGATCTGTTTTTTACGATCCAGATTTCGTCTAATCATCACCTCCATTGGTGTCGATACACCACCTCCCTTTGTTACTTTTGCCCCCATGTATCCCTGTCGCGCGCTGCTTGCCAGTGATCTAGGAATTTCTGGCTCTTCGTCTAACTCTTTTGTTCTTATTAATACAAGTATTTTACCAGCAGTAATGCCAGGCTTATATTTTCTTCCTTTAATATGATCAAATTCTAGTTTCTCTGTCCCGTCTCCTTGTGGAGTTTTAGTAATATATTCAAATATACCAGTTTCCCACTTCACTCCTCTGGGGACTACGGAAATACACAGCCGTGGATTCACCGCTACTCGGCTTCGTCCTTGTAACCCGAAACCCTCTGGTACACCAAAAGCTGGATTTAAAGGGAGCGTTGCTACCGCACCAGGATCTCCGCACAACGGCTCCAACAATCTAGTCAAATTTGTTACCGTCCAATACCCATGTATTGCCCTTCTCCACGGCACGTCAGGAAATTCTTCCTGTATTTGCTCTAGGTTTACAAATTTTGTTATCTGCCAAAGTTTCAGATTGATTAATTGTTCGTCTTGCCACTGTTCCACACCTTCCTCATCAATATAGGTTCGCTCCAACCAAAAATGTGTCCTTATTCCTTTTGTGTCAGCAGCTCCTATATTATCAAAATGTTCTAACGAAAATATTTCATCTTCGCTACTATCTCTCTCATCCATTAATATTTACCAACTTATATATACAATACATACATTATATTATGATACTATTCTATTCAATCTCTCTTCTACTCCTCTTGGCACACGTTCAACAGCCTGTACAGTACTCCTAGGTTCATGCAGAGAGTTACGACTCTTATCACGCCGCCTCCTCTACTCCCTCTCAACATGCCCCCACCAGTCCGCACAGCACTTCTGCTCACAGGCAAGAAGCAAAAACCGTTATCTCATTCCGACAGCCGTAACTCATTCAATCTCATATAATTACTTCTTTAGGTTACAGTAAGTACACTTGTTATTTACTCATCTATTCTAATTGTTTATATAATAAAACAAAACAAAAAGCAATATTTACATGCACTATAGTTTTTTCTCTTGGCCAAGTGTTGCAGTTACATTTAGCAACAGTTGCAATTACTTTTAGCAACTTGCGCGCCTCGCAGTCCCTAAAAGGCCCCTAGCAACTGTTTGCATACAAAACTCCCTCTCCTAGCGACTTTTGTACACAAACCGACCCCCTGTTGCAGTCCCCGTCGGTTCAGCGATGGTGTACACTCAAAACAACCCCTGCCTATTCAGACCTTCCCTTTCCGGGAGAGCCCCAGTACTCTGCTGAAACCCTACTGAAACAAGAAGCGGTATCCGCAGTGTTGTGATCAACCCCTGCCTATTCAGACCTTCCCTTCTCGGGAGAGCCTCAGTACTCCGCTGAAACCCTACTGAAACGAGAAGCGGTATCCGCAGTGTTGTGCCAGCAAAATGTGCAAAACAACTTTTGTCTATTCTGTCCCCCCCTTATCGGGAGTCCCTCAGCACCCAGCTGAAACACTACTGAAACGGAGGGCGGTATCCACAATCGTTGGGCAAATCCTATCATAACCTATACACAACTCATCCGTTTCTCATGCTTACAACAAATTCACAGACAGACGTCACAACGATACACAACAACTTTTATACACCGTCCGTCTTCACTTTTAGCAGCAATCAATCCTCATTCTGTGTGTAATTATTTCTGAATTATGGCCTGGCCTGAGCGTGTGCGGCCATCCAAATCATACCCCCGCTGAACATTAGGCAGACAACTATCCAGCATGCAATACACACATTTAATAGCCATTCATCCACTCTTTCTCCATCATTCATTCTTTCCGCACCATGGTGTTTTCATACATACAGTTGCATCAAACTCTGTACCGTCAGTGACTTAGTTTTTTAGTTAATATTATTTTAATGAACCTTCTGGGTTTTACACTTATGCTATACAAATTTGCCTATTTTCTTTAAAACATTCTTTAACTAAGTTCTTTAGAGGAGAGACATTCTGATTTTCCTCACCTGGGCGGAGTCCTGCACTCAGACACAATCAGAAAGAATCTGCAGAATTTAGAAAAGGTTTCTGCTTACCTTTAATTTTGTGGCCACCGATGTGTGTTTGAGATGCAGGCCGCTCCCCCCAGGCTGAGATCCTCAGAGTCTTGTCTCTCCTGGCTGGCTCGCCAATTAATGTCGGAAATACAGAAGTCCAAGTCTCAGGCCAGTGATGATGACCGGACCCCCACGCCAACACTTAATACTTCTTCACGATTCTGTAGATGCTGTAGTTACTGGAGTCTCAAACAGGTTCAAAGAAGTCACTGGAGATGATCAGAGTTCGTTGCAATAGAGCTTTATTCTTCAAAAGAGACAAAACCCGAGTTGGTCCCGGAACCAGACTGACGTACAACTGTCTGTGCATGCTCTTATAAACCCTAAAAACTGGGTGGAGAATACTGATTTCTACGCCTATTTTTCATTATCTTTAGCTTTGTCAGCAAGAAAATAATGGTGTCCGAACACCAAATTTGGTCCTATGGGGGGGTCTTTGTGGGCATGTAGGCGGTCTCGTTTTCCCGTTTTACACCATTACGTAGCCGTTAACTGGGAAACTTCGGGACTTTCCATTTCACCATTACGTTATGGCCACCTGGACTTCTCTTGTCTGCGCATGCCCCACCTGGGTTTTTTTAAGGCCTCTGCCGCCTGACCTTGGACACCCTTAGTGCAGAAGGGCCTCAGACTGTATTTTTTAAAAACCTTTATGATTACTGTAGGGAAACCGTTAGACTATGTTTTTGAAGCTTTATTGAAACTTTATGATTACTTTATGATCTTTTAGGTTACATGCTTAATCAAACATATTCTATATTTATGTAGATTTATCATAACACACACACACTCTAGATTATATTGCTTATTATAAAGCATATCATTGTTTAGTACAAATTATATTATTCACAACACTGCACAGTCTCCCAACACGAAAATGCCAGGACAGAGTGGATTAATTTTATTTTTAACGGCAACGGCTACAGTTTTTTCTGTGTGTGATGATCAATCCTCAGACTGCTTGAGCAACGGCAGGATTAGCATCTAAATTGAAGCTTAAAGATGGAGCCATTCATAAGGTACGTGACCCATCTGCAAATTTGGAATCTGTAAGTGTCACCATGTTTTGATTTAATTTACCAAATTAGTCTGGTTAGTATATTCGACTGCTGGTTAGCTAACAAGCTAGCGGGGCTAGCCACAGGCTTGTTGGGCATGGAAGACGTAAGAAAACTAAAGCTGGAGTCATTAAAAGTAAAGTAAAGTAAAAGTAAAGTTATTGGTTGGAGTCAGGACTCATCTTAAAATTATTTGTTGGGACCAGTGTCTGTTTTATAAGTCTGTCGAACGTGTCCGGCTCGGTAAACTTTAGCCACCATTAGTACAATCGCGTTTGGTTGGTTACACAGAATTGTTATCATTGAAAAACTAAGTGGAACCGCCTCAGCTGCCTCTTCCCATTCTGGGTCAGGCTCAAACATGTACGGTCTCAGTGTTGGTTCTGGAGCGGCCGCCATGGTTATGGTAAATTTCTGCATCAAGCTTATTTGTTTACCTTGAGCAGCATGAGTGCTCCGCTCCGCTCTCCGCCTCCACCAGGCGATTGCCTGTTCTTTACAATGGAGAAAATGAGAGACTGAAACACACACCACAGAAGGTGGTTTTAGGATTTTTTTTGATATAGACTTCACAAACGTCTTGTAAAGACCCCCAGGAACAGTTTAAATAGCCCAAAATGAGTACAATACCCCCCCTTTAAATTACGTGTTTGAGGTCTTGGAAGTTGAGAGCAGCTTCTCCTTGGGGTTGCACAGTAAGCACCTGAACACATCATTTTTCTCTGTTGTTTCACTTAAACTCATGTATTAGCTCGAGGTACGGCCACGTACCAACAAGCGATTTCAATCAAAAAACCGAAACTCACAATGTCATCGTCACTTTCCATGATACATGCCGTTTCTGAATCTGTTTCATAGCATATCCTGACAGCTTCCATAAGGTTGTAAAACCGGGGACGCTTAGCCATTTTTAGGACTACGGCGATAAGAAAATGAAACCCAGAAAAAACTACAAAATTGTCAACGTACGACCAACATTTTACGGTTCCGGTTAATCGATGACAACTTGAAGTATATATAAAACACAGTTCAAAACTTGAGAACGGGCGCTCCAAGAGGCCCTGAGAAACACACCTCCGGCCACACAGTCCACTCTACAAGTCGTTGAGCAAGCATTATCATTCAACAGAAACCCTGTCCACTGAATCAGGGTTTGCAATATTAGACTCTATGTTCTCTGCTAATGCTAACATATTTCTAACTAAGTGAACTAAGACCTCTTGGGTAGGATCCGCCATTTTTTTGTAATAAAAACAAAGCAACAAGGAAGGATGCAGGCAAAAGCAATCGACTTAACTTGACCAACCAATCAGACGCAAGGCCCTCCCACAGGCTTTGATGGACGAGTTGACAGATTTACATTTCACAATGCACACGCAGACCAGCAACCATGAAATAAATAAATCATTAAATAAATCATTAAATGTGGAAATAATTAAATAAATGTGGAAATAATTAAATAAATGTGGAAATGAACAATTAAATATATTATATTCCCCATTTTAATTAATTGTTCATATATTTCCCCTTTTATTTAATGATTTATTTAATGATTTATTTATTTAATATTGTCACATTTAACCCTCCATATAGCAACACCCTGACTATTAATGAAGAAAACAACGGTAACACTTTATAATAACTGCACACTATGAAGCATTATTAAAGTATTAGTAAATACTTAATTAATACGCTAATCTATAATGTGTTTAATGATTGTATTTTCATACTTTATAAATGATGGATTCACCATTTCTAAATTAAGTATTATATCAATTACAAACCAGTTATTTAGGAGTTGTTAATGGTTCATAAGATCATTTAGAAAGAGTAAGTTAATGATTGACAAACTATTTAGATGTACATTTATGAATGCATTTATCCATATGATGATTTAGACATGCACTAATGGTTAGTGAGTGTATTAATAGATGTTTTATAAACACTTATTAATACTGCAATTCATGATTAATTCAGGTAGTTACAAAGCATTTACTAGTTGTTAGTTAAGTGAGGACTATCTATGCCTTACAAAGCATTTACCAATGAGACTGAAAGGCTTGCAAGACCTGAAGGACCATTCCAGCAGTACCTCAAGACTCACAAAAGTCTCAAAATGATTTAGGAATAAATGAATATAAAAAGGAAGCAGACACAACACAAAGTGATATAGAAAATATACATATTTATTGAAAGATGCAAACAATGTACTCAAAACTTACCTCTCAGACATTCATTCATTAAAAAAAACTAAAAAAAACAAAGATTCTCCTTCAGGAGAACATGGCTGGATAAAAAACATTTGTAACTGTACTGTTCATATAAAATGAAAATAAACCTCTGCAATCTCATAAAAATAAATTTCTGTCAAGGGTAAACATGGCTGAATAAAAATGTACAGATCTTATTTAAAAAGAACAGTAACATACTGTTTTTTAGAAAGGGACACATCCACACATAGCCAACATTATATTGTTAAACAGTTATTTAACAATATATTTCATACCAAGCATATTGAGCTCCACTATTTGTCATTTTCTTCAGTTTCATGTCCCAGTGGCATATTCTGCATTTGACTTTTGTTTTTAGCAGTTTCCTCTTCTGAAGCCACTTTATCAGCTTCAGGGCTTGTTTTTTTTTTAGATGTGTCCTCATTAATAAGCTTCTTTAGCTGGAGCTATTAAGATATATGATCCAATGATCTGATCCGTGAAATAAGAAGTCAAACTCCCGCTTTCAATACGTCATCAACGTGGGGCAAAGGAACGTTTTGCTTGAGAGGGGGAATATCTGTTATTGGTCCGGCGGGGCGTTTAAGATATGGCAAACTCTGACCAAAGTCAAAAAGGCGTGCGGACCCGGGGCAGAAAGAATGCCAGCGTGGAGATGGATACATTGGAGGAGATGCCCGTCAGTGGCACTAGTGGTGCGTATGTTTATTTGTTCTTTGCTGGCACACATTATGGATGATGGGTAGCTAGTTAGCTAATTAGCAAGCTAGTCACTTTCTATAGGTGTGTCCATGGCCCCTACTGCACAGCTGGCAGACAAAAGAAGATCCCATGAGTTGGAGATGTATAAGCTGAGGGCAGAGTGGCAACAGGAGAAGATTGATGAGCTGACCAAGGAGAGAGACTATCTGAAAGATCAGTTGGAATCAGGTAACTCCCAACACACAGTATGTAGTCAAATTATAGTACAGTACTTATTATGTGAGTTTAGCTCTGGACTCTAGTGCGACACAAGGGTATGCATGCACATATGTGTTCCTTCGTGCCATGTACTGTGAGCATTGTTTGAATTTGTATCTGTTTTAACAGCTCTTAAAAAAGAGGACACAGGTTCCATCCAGGCAATCCGCTTGTCTTCAAATTCCTCTTCTGACAGCTCAATGGTATTGTGGCAAGGTGCCACATTACCGGGGTCCGTGACAGACAGAGACACAAGGCATGAGGAGGGTTAGTTGGCCAGCAGGGCCGTTTATTCACCAACAATCATAAATAAACCTGGCCCGGTGTTGACGGCAGTTGGTAGCGCCGTCTACCTCCGCCGACGCACCTCAGTCCTCCCCGGCGGGTCAGCCGCGGAACCCCAAAGCCGGCCAGCCTGCCAGGCTTCCAGGGGCATCCCGCCCCAACCCCGACTGTCACCAGCTCTTGCAGGCGGCTCCCGACTGCAACCCCGGGGACCTCCGTCAGTTGTCGCCGCGGAGGGAGACGCACGCTCTCCCACTCCGTCCTCCAGCTCGCGCCCTCGCCTCCGTCCCAGCACTCCAGCCGCGGACCCTGCTCAGACGCGGCTGCTGCTGGCTCGCTGTCCGCTCCTCCAGTCCGCCGGCCCTCGATCCTCCCGATCGCCACCGGCTCCCGCATCCACGCCACCAGCCTCTCACACTGGCGCGTCCCTCTCGCTCACACATCCACCCACAGGTTAAAAAGGCCCGGCTGCAATCAGCTTTAATTGGCCGCAGCCGCTGAGTCCAGCCGAACCTACCACCCTCCCTCCCCCCAGTCCGCCACAGGTATCTTCCTCTGATACTATGTCTGACTCCTCCTCTAACACGTCCTCATCAGAGGAGGACAAGAAGAGGAAGAAAAAGGGGAAAGGGAAGAAGTATGGGAAGTCAAAGAAAAGTCAAAGACACGACAGAGAGGTTAAAGTGCTCATTTCACCCCTTTCCACTCACTGGGTTTGTCAGTTTGCTCCTGCTTAGCTCTGCTGTACAATTGTTCCTCTCCTGGCTGGTTCTTCCCACATGACGTGACATTGCATGTGCGATTGTTGTTGGCGCTAACTAACTAGTTGTACTGTAAGAAATCGCATTCTGGATAGAGAGGAATAACCTGGTAAACCATCTACATGTAGGTCTCTTGCAACCATTCTGATCTCCCGTCTATACTGTAGATTGAAACTGAATGTGAGTGTGTGACTCGCAAGCCTACATTCAGTGTAGCGTGCATGCGTGTCTCAAAGAGTATGTGTGCGAGTACAATTTAAAAAAATCTTACTGTGGATAACACTAATTCTATGTTCTCTGAATTGCAGCCCAAAAACCAGAACAGCTGGTGGCCCGGTACATAAAAATTCTTAGGCAGTACAGTAGAGGAGGGACCATGTCTGCTGCTTTCAAGCATGTGGGGGTGGACCGGAACACGGTGGTGGTCAATGCTCCAATTGCGGAGCTGTTCATTGCTGCGTCTGGCAAGTATAAGGAACTCCTTAAAAACCACAACAGTCAGGTGAAACTCAGTGTCTTTGCCACACAATGTGCCACTGCAATTCAGGAGGACCCGGCAATAGATCAGCACTGCTACTCTCAACTGTTTGAAAGATAGGATTTTAGTTGAATTTTGAAAAGGTGAAAGGTAAGATTTTATTTATGGTATTTTGGCACTTCTCTGTGATCCACTGTTGGTGTTGGTAAATTTTTATTCACCCTTATTTACCCTTGACAGAAATTTATTTTTATATGAGATTGCAGAGGTTTATTTTCATTTTATATCAACAGTACAGTTACAAATGTTTTTTATCCAGCCATGTTCTCCTGAAGGAGAATCTGTGTGGGTGATAAATATGCTTTCACTCACCAAAGCTGAGGGCTCACTTGAAGAGAAAGGAGGCACGGCGGTTCTTCCTCTGGGCAAACTTATCGATGACTTTGGGGATGAAGTCATGTAATGTTAGCTGCTGAATCAGCTGGCTTACGATGGATAGCATGGCCAATGCGTTAAGTCGCGGCTGTCCCATGGCATTGCGAGTGAAAGGCACCAAGGCGCTTTACTTCCAATTTCTCCTCCAAATTAAGAGTTTCAAACCTGTGCTCGAGTATGTAATCCACTTCGTTCATTTTCTCAAGTTAGTTGGTGTTAGCTAAACTAAGAAAGTCTCCCCTCTTCTTGCCGACCAATGTTGGAGCCAGACAGAGATAACCAATCAACTCTTAAATATCAAATGATGCTGTTGTGGGACTACGGCTGTCAGCACCCCGTCACCAAATTCATGTGATCTACTTGAATACGCTAACACTCTGAGCATGCGTATTCCTATTTTCCCACTACAATACACATTGCATTGTGAGAGAGGGGCTAGCCCCACGTAGACCTACTGCGGACAGAATCGGGAGAACGCAGTCTGAAGCAGCAAGGCAGGGACTAAAATCCTAACACAAATGATATACAATTTAGGAAGATGCTATATTCATAGATAATAAATTATAGCAGATAATAATCTTTTTATCTGCTATAATTTATTGATGATTATTTTTTATGATTATCTGATTAACATAATTTGTTTCCACAGTTCTTTCTGGTGACAGCAGGTGGGGCTATGCTTGCACCTAATGACCAGTCGCCACTGGAACTAGTTACTGAAAAGCAGAGTCTTCAAGACCTCCTGATGGCAACACAAAACCAGTTTTCTCAATCCCAGAAATATCCGACACAGCAGTGGAGAAAATTATCAGCTCTCTGAGGAACTCGAAAACAAAAGATGTCCATGACTTAGATACTGCATTCCTGAAAAAGCACAAGAACACCCTTGTCCGCCCGACTGCTCATCTGATAAACCTGTCCATCAAGCAGGGCATCTTTCCTGATGCCTGGAAGTTTGCTGCCGTTACTCCTATATTCAAATCTGGAGACCCAACAGATGTTGGCACAGCCCCGGCAAATGCCAAGAATCCGATTTTGCTCCCCGGCAATGTCTTACTCAGAATCAGAGCCCCGGGCTCTAAAGTGCGACAACAACGCGTATTTTAAACTGGTATTAAACAACGTTATGTCCAGTGAACATTACAAGAGTAGGTGCGCGAGGCTGCGAGCCAATCAGAGCCTAATATGTAAATAGATACACGCACGCACACACACACACACACACACACACACAGACAGACAGACTGGAAGCTTAAAAAAATATTACAACATCAACGTTTAGTTAGCTACTGATAGCAAACCGACAAAACAAATTCACGGTTAACGTTAATGCAGCACAAAGCTGGCTTCTGGGCTGGCGACAGAGGTAGGAAAGGTTTACCCTTTTTCCTCCACCGGGGGGGGGGGGGGGGGGGGATTGGTTGGGGGAGGTGAGTTGAGCCCCGGCATCTCTTATTTTACAAATTAAGCACTACATCCTACCAGTTTTATCCAAGGTGGCAGAGAAATGGGTGACAGAGCAGCTGACAGCACATCTGAGTCAGGGCCATAACTCCTTGCATCCTATGCAATTTGGGTTTAGGCCCAATCATTCAACGGATACAGCTAACTGCCATCTTCTAGAGTGCATCAAATCTAAAATGGATAAAGGGGGTGTAGTTGGTGCTGTCTTTTTAGACCTAAAGAAGGCCTTTGATACAGTGAATCACAAGGTCCTCTTATCTAAACTATCCTCCTTCAATTTCTCTACTGCCGCCATCAATTGGATGACTTCATATCTATCCAACAGGAAGCAAGCTGTTCGTATAGGAGATACTCTATCAGCGGCCCTCACAGTGGATACTGGTGTTCCCCAAGGATCCATACTGGGCCCGCTCCTTTTCAGCTTATATATAAATGACCTCCCATCCGCATGTCCATCTGTCAGTCTCCAAATGTACGCTGATGATACCGTTCTCTACACTCATGCAAAAAATCGACAACAGGCTGCATACAAACTATCTGAAGCAATGGCCAATGTATCAAACTGGCTGAACCAGGCATGCTTGCACCTGAATGTCAATAAGACCGTTTGCATGTTTTTCTCCAATACAACTACAGAGGTCCATCAGCCGGATGTGTTGTTTAACGGTGAAAAACTTAAGGTGGTATCAGAATTCAAATACCTCGGCATCATTTTGGATTCAAATTTAACATTCAAAAAACACATAAAGAAGGTTATCCATACAGTGAAGTTTGGTCTTGCCAATTTCAGATTCATTCGTCCCTACCTGTCAACTGAAGCAGCCCTGCTATATATGCACGCAATGATTTTCTCCCATCTGTCATACTGTATCACAAGCTGGTCGCAAGCAGGATCAACCACCTTACATCAACTCAAGTCCCTCTATAAACAAGCACTAAAGATCATGGACAAGAAGCCTCACAGATATCACCATTGTCACATCATTCAAAAGTATAATCTACTCACCCTGGACAGTCTTAGACTGTATAATGATGCCTGCCTTGACGGTCTTGCCCCCCCACCAATGAGTCAGTTTGTGGCCAGAAAGGACAATGACAGACCCACACGGTCCACATCCAGAGGGGACTGTGTTGTTCCGTTTAGGAGTACTTTTGGACGTTCAGCTTTCTCTGTCCGAGCCACGCAGTACTGGAACACTCTGCCCACAGACCTGCACTACCCTTGGACTGTTCAAAAAAACTCTGAAAAACTGGCTCAAACACCAGAGCTGTACCCATCACTAAATCTCCAGCTCTTGTGTGTACCACCTCCATCTATTCAAGTGTGGACATTGCATTTACTGATTTTTTTTAATGCTGCTGTACTGTTAATGTTTCCTAACATAATGTACTGTTTTTATTTTATTTTTTTAACTTTATTGTAATTGTTGTTGACCTGCCTGGGGACTACAGATGGAAATTAGCCTCGTGGCTAACTCTGACACATTTACATTGAAGTGTGAACTAAAATGTTGATTGATGTGTACTGTCCCTGCCAAATAAATCTTAAATAAATAATGGCAGAGATGACAGTTTATTAACTCCTTCAACAAAATGAGGAGAGAAGAGAAATGGCTAAATAGGAAATGGAAGGATATGAAAGGCAGTATGTTTCAGATGAAGTAATTGCAAAGAAACATTTAAAAGCAGAGATGTTTATTGTTTAAAATATCTTCATGTGAATCATTCTTGTTTTATATTTGGGTACAGTATTTTAGTTACTTATTGTGCACTTTGAATGGCAAAACGCTGAGTGAGTCATTTTGTACTATTTATTATTTATTTCAATTTGTTCAAAAATGGCATTACATACATTTACATAACATTTATGAAGTTATTTTTAAGGTAATCTCTCCTGGAGTACGAAACCAGATAACTACAACTCTAAATGGCAATGCAGTGCTTCAATCCGCTTGTTCAGCACGTGTACACGAAAGGAGCATGGTAGAACATAAAATACCCAATCAGTAACATAGTTTAATGGGATATGAATTAGACCAGGCACCTTTGTTTCAGCAGAAATGTAGTACTTTATTTAGTTCAAAGACATATGACATGGAACCATTCATGTACAAACAATGGTCCAAAATACTAATAGAGTACTTCCAAAGCTAGTCCACCTGGTATTGGGATGGCACAGTGGGACCTTTTGAACCGTTCTGGAGGTGCCAACAGTTGACGCTAGGGCCACAGGACTGATTAATCCTCTTCAAAATGCCTCACAAAACATACAAGATACAGTACATCAGCGGATGTGTGACAGACAGACAGACGTTTTAATCTACTTGGCGTGCCACATAGGTGGGGTTTACCTTTAGGACCACTAATAGAAAAGTACACTAAATTGACTTTCAAATGCTTTCCTGCAATTGCTTCCACTTTGTGGCCCTCCTTGCATCATCCGATGTAGCAAAACCTTAAGTAAGCTAAAACAAACTGTAAAAAGTAAATCTTTCGCTCCAATGGGATGATTTTGTGACACATTGCCCCCCCAACTGGATTAAAATGAAAATCACTGCTGCAGAGGGGGGGATGTGTTCATCAAGTGAAAGCAAAGGAGTCTTGAAGTTGCTGTTACGTGGAAGATTTTTTCAGGATACAGACCAAGTTTTGTTCTGTTTTATGGGATAGTTAAAGTATCTTCTTTGTTTATAACTGCTGTTGTTTGTTTTGTTGGAATTCACTTAGGCCCCAGCATGTCTCTTGGTTTCACCCACTGGTCAAACTGGTCCTCAGTGAGGTAGCCCAGCTCCACAGCCGTGGCTTTCAGCGTAGAGCCCTTCTTATGGGCGGTCTTGGCTATGGTGGCAGCTTTGTCATAACCTGAAGGAGATAATATGTATGTGTGTGTGTGAGAGAGAGAAATATTTTAGAGAGATGAGAGAATATTTCAGTTTAGCTGTGCAATTAAGAAAGCATGTTTCTGTTTCAGAAGTTATGAACAATGTAATAAAAAACAAAAATACTAATAACTTGGGGGATGAAGAGAGAAAGTAGATATGAGAAGAGAGTTTGTAAAAATATAAACAGTGCAAATGACAGGGAGGATGTCCATTTCTCTAATGGGATTAGTGCATGGTGGTGTGAAAAGAAGCTACTTTTAAGATGCAATTCTCCCTTAAACGAAAGAAAGGAAGGAGTGCTTGTTTGATGAAAGTTTGTTAATAGCGTCTATATTCATCAGTGTAGAAAAATACAATAATAATACATGCAATTAAAACACTGTATATGCCTGTTACTTGTAAGACTATGTGTAATCATAATAATTAGCAGCTGAAGCACTTGAGTCAATATATTTAAACAGCTTTCCATAAAAGTTGTTATCCATCTTGCACAATTAATCGGCCTATTGTACTTGAAGACACTTCTGACAATATTGTTCTGAAGATACACACAGACAACCAAGCAGAAACATATATATGGGAAAATAGAGGTTACAGGTCTGTACCAAATAAGAGGGTTTAGAACTGTGTGTGTGTGTGTGTGTCCACAGCTACATAGCCATAGATAAGGATGATATTAAGAAGCATGTCTTTGTGCATACCGATGTGTGGGTTGAGTGCAGTGACCAACATGAGAGACTCATTCATGAGCTTGTTGATTCTCTCTGTGTTGGCCTGGATGCCCACCACACAGTTACTGGCGAAGGAGACCGAAGCGTCACCGAGCAACCGTGCAGAGTTCAACACATTCTTAATCTGAGAAAATGAGAAAGAAATAAGAGGAGAACAGAGCACAGCAAAGTAGAATTAAATACAATAGAATAGACAAGAAAATAATATAGTTACTAATATAGTCCTAGAACCTCTTCTGGTGAGACCATAAATGCTCCAGCTTCTCCACATAAGGGCGGAAGGATGGCCTAGTGCTTAGTAATATTCAAACTCAACTGAAGGGTCTGCCTACCTGCTACAGGGGGTGACCCTGTCCAATCAGCTTACCCCCCCTTGGGGGATGAATAAAGCATGTCAAGCAAAAAAAAAAAACATGACAATAATAGCAATAAGTTCAAATGAGTCTGGATCCCAGAATATCAGAAGCATTCTCATTTAGGCCCCAGGCTGAAAATGCAGTAGAATGGCTCAATTTAATACTTTAATAAAATTTCTCTCTGCTCACCTAGTAGTTAAGTCATGTTAATAGATAATGTAGTAATGTGGAGACTTTTATTTTTTGCCAATAACAGAACTATGAATCTCCTTCTGCAGTTACGCAAAAACAGTGCCAACACTGCGGTAAGTATACTGGAATTGAGAACATCTTGAAAGAGAACAAGTTATTCTCAATTCCTAATTCTTTCTGGAGGTACAAGGGTTTCTGCAGGACTGAAGAGTGTGAACTTTGATGTCATCAACATATATGTTTTCATGTATACAACATGCACACTCAAATGTGTACACATACACAAACATTCTAAAAACGAGCACTCTGAATGTATCATAGGTACCATCATAGGTTTGAAGACGTTGAGTTCAAAGTGTCCGTTGCTGCCTCCGATGGTGACTGCAACATGGTTCCCCATCACTTGGGCTGCAACCATGGTCATGGCCTCACACTGGGTAGGGTTCACCTTGCCTGGACATATAGGTAAATTACAAACAAACAAAATTCATGCACATATTTTTAGCACTATACTATAGTTATACTAGAAATTACATTAATTCGTAACCCCTGAAAGCACAATCTAAACCATAACCACACTCAATTGTGCTTGCAAGGACACACGCATACAATTTACAACATACAAACTAGTGCTGCACGATTTGGCGAAAAAGTCATATTGCGATTATTGTGCACAATATTGCAATTTGCGATTGTGATATAATAAACAAATGGTATCATGAGTCTACTTGCTTGGTTATCAAGGAAAATGCACATATTACTGATAATTTTGAAATGTGTATTTCTCAACTCAAACATACAAACTTAAACTAGCATAGAAAATACAAAAACAAAAAAAAAAGTACGGTACTGTTTTCAAAATAGTTTTCTCAATAGTACAACTAAATAAATAGAACAATAAATAAGGAAATACTAATTTTCATTAAAATAAGAAATTTTGAATTCCCAAACAAACAAGGACATTTAAGCAGGGTGTAACATAAAAATTTGTGATTAAGTTACAAAATGGGGCATACTTTGTGCAACCTCTTGTAAAAATGAAACTGGATTCCACACTAATACATTTTTTTGTTTTAAAACAGAGTTTTGAAACTAAAAGGATCTCCGTCCACACAAGCGTTTTAGCAGCGTTTCAGAAATTTTCTCCGTCCATGCTAATACGCCTGAAAACGCATATCACGTAATCATTTACCTACACTGGGCATGTGCATGCCGGTGTAAACAGGAAGCAGATTGTCTGCTCTGCTGTTGCTTATGAGCAGGTCCTGACAGTTGAGTAGAATTTTTTGCTCAATGCAGTTCACTCATATGAGCTGACAGAAATACACAATCGTTAAGGAGATTCGGAGATTCCCTGGATACAACTTCGTTGTATTGCCGCGTGATGTAGCGACTTTCTCTTTGCATGTTTTACACAGTACGTTTTTCTGCTCAATGTCGCTGAGCTTGAATCCAAAATATCACCATATAACATTTGTCACGTTTTTTTTGCCCACCAGTTCAGCGTCAACCTGCTCGGTTATCCATTTTCCACCTGGTCTGACTCTGCACCACACCGGATGGTCATGTGACCATGCACACACGCTTCACTGCCTGAACAGAGACTGATTGGTCATCTCTTTATTATGGGCGTAGCAGAGGTGACCATGTGACCATGCACACACGCTTCACTGCCTGAACAGAGACTGATTAGTCATCTCTACGGGCGGCTGTGGCTCAGGAGGTAGAGCAGGTTGGCCTCCAATCAGAAGATCGTAGGTTCGATCCCCGGCTCCTCCAGTCCACATGTCGAAGTGTCCTTGGGCAAGACACTGAACCCCAAATTGCTCCCGATGGTCAGGCTAGCACCTTGCATGGTAGCTCACTGCCATCGGTGTGTGAGTGTGAATGGGTGAATGAGAGGCATTTACTGTAAAGCGCTTTGGATAAAAGCGCTATATAAATGCAGTCCATTTATTATTGGCGTAGCAGACTGCACACAAACAGAGAATAGGTTGTCACGTTCACACACACATTTTTTATTTAATTAAATCGCAGCGGTAAATTTGCGGTTATATAATTGCACAGGTTGACATTGCGATTAGATTAATCGTGCAGCACTAATACAAACGCTTGTAAAATGTACATCAATGTATGTACAATATGTGTTTACAGAGGCAGTTGTGGGGACAGAAAGACAGCAGTCACTATAGCTTGTGAGCTTGTGAGCATATGTGTGAGTACATGCACCAAAAGTCAAGGGGTGAAGAAAGAAAAGGCCAGTCCTAAAATAAAATAAGGCTTGAAATCTGAAGCTGCTACCATGGATGGTGGCTTGCAGTTGGAGAGAGAGAACATCAGAATATGGACAAAAAGAGAGACAGACAGATAGAGGCTGAGCGAGAAAAACAGGGAGATAGATACAGGATAAATAACTTTTATGCATTGTGTATACACTGCTTGCCCAAACTCGGCATCTTTGTCACGTTTCCACGTCCTCTTCCTGCAACAACTCTGAACTCTGAAATCTTGCGAGAGTTGTTGCAGGAAGAGGACGTGGAAATGTGACAAAGGTGGTCTATGAAAGCAAGAGGGTTGACTTGTTGCAGGAAGAGGATGGTGGAAACATAAATCAGCGTTGGAGACGTGTGTTGGAGTACAGAAAGCGTAGTTTAGAATATTTGTTTTTTCCCAAAGATAAAAAAAACAACAACAATGGTTCGTTTTTGCGCATTTCCAAACTGTGCCAACAAAATGTTGAGGAAGACTTTGCGCAGCTTTCATAGAATACCTTTGTCAGGTTTCTACCGTCCTCTTCCTGCAACAAGTGAACCCTCTTGCTATAGACTACCTTTGTCCACAGAGCGGGACTTCTCCTTGGCTAGACTTTAGTTTTCTGGTTAAAAAAAAGGTCTATTTCTGTAGCGATCCTTTCAGTAATGTTGTCAGACACTTGTCAGACACACGAATAACAATCTGAGCCCGTCAGTGGCAAAATCAAGCACTTTTAGTGGACGTACTTTGACCGCGCGCCTATGCCCCTACAGATTACGTTGCAGCCATTGAGCCCGTTTCGCAACTGCCGACTGAGCCGATCTACCGGAGCAATTCCGAAACGTTTTGGACCTATTTTGCGGTATAATAGGCGATTTTGTGGATATAGAGGCCAGGTTTAAAAATCCCGGAATTCTCCTTTAAGGCAGTAAAAAATAAGCCTACTATGGCACACTGCACTGTGTACAATTCTAGCTTTTCAGTCGCGGGCGCAGGTTTAAATGACTGCAAAAGATATGTTGAGGTAAGCTCAGTTTAAGCTAGCTTGTCTGCTCTGTTTAGTTGCAGAAAATATTGTTATGAAGAACAGCAATGGCAAAGTAAGAGCAGAGATGTCTTTGTTTGGACGGACGACGAGCTGGAACTGTTACTGAAAGTAACAAACGAGTATAAGGCGGTAAATATTATTTGTCACAAAGTACTTGGCAATTAAATATTTACAGTGGAGCACCTTATATATAGTATTATTTAATAATTAATTTAAGAAAGTGTGTGGGTGCCCCCCCAACCGGTCAGCTACCACCACAAATAGAATCTAATTCTGTGGGAAACACTGTGTACACTATGTGTTGTTGAAGTTATCTGGTTCATTGTGAAATGTCTTAAATAATAATAATAATAATTATTATTATTATGCCTTTTATTAAAATTGGGGAGGCCCCGGTGACTTGTGTATCCAGTTTACCAACAATTGGCATTCATCATCTGATACTCTCCAAATGTCTAAAACATACTTCCGGTGGCGCTGCTCTGCTTGTGACCCGGACTCATGTGCTGCTACTTTTCTGCCTCTTTTTATTGTTTTTACTAGTCTATATTGGACTTTTTTAGTCTGTGTGTGTGACTGCAATAAGTGTGTTGGATTAAGAACACCATGGCGACTTTTGGACAAGGATTACTCCTGGCGCTGATTATTTGGGAATTGTTAACAACATGCCAAACATTTCCACACATGGAAGGTGAGCTGCCGCTCTCTTACACCAGAGACGCTCTGCTGTCCCTCCGCTCTACGGGAACTACTCCACCTGCGGATCTGCCCGAGGCTTTGAGAGTACAGCCGGTATGGAACAAACAGCAACGGAGGAGAGGCAGAAGAGGGGGGATAAGGCAGCGTCTCCGACGAAGAGGCAACAGACCACCGCTGCCCGGTATGATACTATGCAACGCGCGGCCGCTGAAAAGCAAAATGGATGAACTCCGCACCAATGCCAAGGTATGTTTTGAGTACCGGGAATCGAGCATGATGGTGTTTACAGAGACTTGGCTCCATAGGGACATTCCAGACTCTCTGATCGAGCTGGAGGGTTTCTCTCTCGTCTGGGCGGATAGAACTGAAACGTCAGGGAAAAGTCGAGGGGGCGGCATCTGTCTGTTTGTCAGTGACAGCTGGTGCAGAAACTACACCGTGAGAGAGACTGTATGCAACACTGATGTTGAACTGCTGTGCCTGTCCCTGAGACCTTCCAAGGGAGTTCGGGAACATTATCATTTGTGCGGTGTATGTTCCTCCTAGTGGAAATGCGGCGAGAGCCGCGGCTCGAATAACAGACTGTTCACCAGCAACTGCAACGGACACCCAGAGCCCCTACTTTTATCTTAGGAGATTTTAATCACTGTAAACTAGAACTGTCCCTCCCTGGGTTTGAACAATATGTTAAGTGTGACACGCGAGACAACAAAGTTTTAGACAAATGTTATGGAAACATCAAAAATGCTTACTCTGCTAAACCAAAGCCCCCTTTATCAAATTCCGACCATAACACAGTCCACCTAATTCCAACCTACAAGACGGTGTTTAAGAGCAGTAAACCTCAGACCAAGACAGTGACTGTATGGTCGAGAGACAGCATGGAGACTCTCAGGGGATCTTTCCTTTGCACGAACTGGGACCTCTTTCATGACTTGGAAATTGATGAAGCCACCGAAACAATATCCGGCTACATTCAATTTTGTGTGGATAGTGTGGTTACTAAAAAGGACATTACAGTGTATCCCAACAATAAGCCGTATATAACTAAGAAGGTAAAGGACTGCATCAATCGGAAAAAAATGGCTTTTAGAAATCAAGACAGAGCGGGTTTGAAAATGGTGCAAAAGGAACATCCCTCAACCAACTGCTGAGGGATGCAAGGAAGCAACACAGGGAAATCATAGAGCAAAATTGTATTTCTATGGACTCTAAAAAGCTATGGGACTCCATGAAAGTTATAACCAATATGAACACAAACAGGAAGCACCTCATCACTAATGATGATCTGCAAAAAGCCAATGAACTGAATGATTTTTATCTTAGGTTTGAAATGCAGGACTTTTCTTTGGAATGTAATAATGTGCTGGAGACCATTTCCACTACTGATCCGAGCTTCAGGTTGGTAGTTGACCCATACAAGATTCAGTCACTTTTTAGACATACATGCACAAAGAAATCCACAGGCCCAGATGGCATCTCTGCTCTTCTCTTAAAAGGAACCCTGACTATTAAGACGTGTAGGCCTTAATATGCTATAATTGCCCTCTCCTACTAAAATACGTTGTTAGAAACACATGAAATATTTTAATTACTTTAAAAATCCTCAACGTTTAATGCATATTTTAACTTACGGAGGTTGCCATTACTTTACGTGCACAATGCACTCTGGGTCGATGACGTAAATTGGTTGCGCTTGTTGCTGTTTCTACCGGCGAGAGAGAGAATACCAATAGAGAGAATCGAGAGAATACCAATACAATGCCACACTGTGCTGCTTTTGGCTGTAGTTTTCAGTTGAAAGGCAACAAGGGAAGTGATGTAAGTCTCCATAGCTTTCCTAGCGATAAGAAGAGGAGAAAGGAGTGGGAAGGTGCTTGTGGACGAATACAGCTTCCTAAAGACCCGCGGCTGTGTTCGCGCCACTTTTCTCCTGATGCATTTGATTCATTTAGTCGACCACACCTGCTAAAAGACCTCACAGGTGCTGCTGGTTATAAGCGAAGACTAAAACCAAATGCCGTGCCTACAATTTTCTCCCACAAGGAGTCTAAACGCCCTCGGATAGCGAGTGAAATCCGCTCTAAGAAACGTCAAAGACAGGAGACGCTGGATGCTCTCATGCTAGGATGTAAACAACCCGCTCCTGCAGTTTCGGCCTCTGAAGGCGAACCATCGGACACGACCCTGATCATGGAGGAACCTGACAATCCACCACTTCAGCAATCCGTAAGTGTACAGTGTTCTCCAAGTAAGACCGATGCAGCAACTCAGACGGACATAGACACGTCGGATGCAGCGGTACAGTGGCCAGCGGATGTGCGCTATCCGGTAACTACGGACCATGTTTACACAGGTAAACATGAAATTGAGTTGGTAGAGGAGGACAGTCAGTCCCAGGATATGTTCCTCTCAGATGATGAATTTAGCGAGGAGAGTCAGCCACGGTACAGACAATCTGATCCGGAATACAGTGTAAATTCATCTGAGCCCTCTCAAAGCACCCAGCAATCACAAGCTTCAACTGACACCCATAAAAAAGACAGGCTTTTTCTAGTTTTCGAGGAACAGTTAAAACAATTGCTTCAGCATTGTTTAAAGTGTGGCTCATTGATTGTCAAGGAAGATATGAAGGAGCTGCAAAATGAAGGATCACAGTTGACACTAGAGCTCACATGTGCTAACGGCTGTAGTTACAGATGGCAGTCTCAGCCTACTCTGAGTGGGACCAAAGGGGCAGGAAACCTGCTTTTGGCAGCATCAGTTTTCTTCAGTGGCGTCCATTTTGCTAAATTTGAACGGTTCTGTAGTAACATGAACCTCAAAACAATAAGTGAAGACACATACACAAGACTGAGGAAGAAGTTTGTGTTTCCTGTTACTGAAAAAACATGGACCAAAGAGCAGAGTGCAGTGTTAACTACTATGAAATCACGAGAAGCAGAAGGTGTGCTCTGTGGAGATGGCCGGTGTGACTCTCCAGGCCACTCAGCCAAATACTGCACGTACACCTTTTTAGATGTGCAGAGTCAAAAGGTTGTGGACTTCAAGGTAATAAGCTGCACCCAAGTTTCGAGCTCTAATACCATGGAAATCAAAGGTTTCAAGGAAGCTCTTAAAACTATAGAAGAAAATGGAGTGAAGGTCTCTACCATCTCCACTGACAGACATCCACAAATTGTCAAAGAAATGAGGGTCTGCTATCCAGAAAAACACCACGAATTTGATCCCTGGCATGTGGCAAAAGGAGTGTCAAAAAAACTGGCCACTGCAGCTAAGAGGAGGGAATGTGAAGGTCTGGGAGAGTGGATTCCATCCATTATAAATCATTTGTGGTGGAGTGCACAAAACTGTGATGGTGACGCCGAGGTGTTGAAAGAGAAGTGGGTATCAGTAATACACCATGTTACCAACCGACACGACTGGCCAGGGAACAGGCACTATCACCGATGTGCTCATGAGCCCCTTGATGAGACGAGCCAGAGAAGTAAGCTTTGGTTAAGGCCAGGATCTGAAGCCCACAAAGCACTCGTGAAGACTGTGAAAGACAAGCGGCTTTTGAAAGACCTAGATCATCTGACAAAGTGCATCCACACAACAACACTAGAGGTATGTTCATATATAGAAGTCTTACAAAAGGTTTCACCTTAATATAATGTGTTTTTTTATGGAAGGATGTGACTCAGATATTTTACTTTTTTCATTTCAATTTCAATTTGTTTCAGGTGTACCACTCCATGTACCTCAAATACCTTCCAAAGAGAACACATTTCGGATACGATGTGATGATCCATGCCTCCATGCTTGCTGCTCTGGATCATAACAACAATGCGAACAGGGAACAGGTGGGTGAACTATCATCATTCCTCTCCTTTGTAAGCACTATGTGTCACTGGATATTGTACATCAAACTGTTCCTGACACCTTATATCTATTTTTAACCTATTTTTCATGTTTGTTTTTGAACAGGCTGTTTTTCAAGATGGGGAGAGTGTTGGTGAACCCAAGTTCAAAATCTCATGGAGCAAAGTCCACAAGACATTCAGAGCAAGACCAGTGGCTGTTGAGAAGGACTATGGCTACATGATGGCTATGGTGGCAGATGTTCTCTCCTCTGTGTCAGATTCAAACTGGGACATGGACATGAGAGTGAACCGAACACATATCATGGCTCCACAAGAGAGACCATCCAGATCACAGATCATTTTTCAAACACAGCAGTTTTCACGCTTCTAGTAGTTGCATCATTACAAGCATATGATGTACACACCAGCGTTGTTCAAATCCACATTAACTTTAATTTAAAATTCTGGTCAAGAGGTCAGTGTTTTCAAGGACATAAATGGCATGAAACACATGTATATATTTTTCATATCAGGGTACATTTTGTAAACATTTTTGTATGATACCCTATTTTGTTGAGCTGTGCATAACTGATTAAATGCATTTGTATATATATACTGTAAATTGTTTATAACTATACAGTTTAAATAATTAATTAATTAATTATTAAAATCTCTCCATGATTCATCTACTTCTGTATGATCAATATCTACATCTTCAAACCCTGTATAGATTCCACTTGGTTCAGAGTAGACATTTCTTATTTTGTAAACTGCACATGATGGAATGACTCTGCGGATTATTCGCCCCAGCCTGCCATGCATCCACCATGTAAACTGACGATATGAGGCATATCTGTAAGACCTAAAAACAAAATTTTTGAAACATATATACCATTAAGTTATGAAAGAATGATAAAGGTTGTTTGCCTTAACCTGTAAAACTACTGACGCCTTCACACGAAGGGAACAGTCCATTTTTTTCATCACTTGTAGAGTGTACTGTGCACAGGTAAACTGTTATAGCTGAAACTACACAACCCTCAGTCCTCCACTGTCTTGAATTACAAACATGCCACCTGAAGTAGGTGAAGTAAAATTCACATGAATACTTCACACTAACTTCTATAGTTTTTCATCTGAGGACTTCAGTTACTGATTGAGGCAAATACAAAATGCTATCGATATAGAAACACTACGTAGTTGTCCTGTAGATATGACAAGGTGTTATGATCAAATATATGTGCAAAATAATGCAAGGACGCCATTTGGTGTAATTTCATACATTTTAATCTTGGTCAGAAAAGATTACAATATATACAAATAACCAGGAATCAAACTGAATTTAATACATGATACACTTTATACAAGATACCTTTAGCTATTATGAAATAATGTACATTTTATGCAATGTAAAATACGATACAAAATATGTAATATAAATGTAGAGAAGTTGAACGGTGAACACGGTCTGATGTTTTCACTTGCCTGTTGGTGACCTGGTTCCGATTTGGTAGGCCAGCACTCTCCCGGTCATGGAGGCTGACGAGGGCAGCCCATAAAACATCGCGATTGAGGCAAACTGCCTCAAAGTTTTCGTGTGCTGTGATGCACGGGATATCTGTAAATATAATCAAACCCGTAAGCATCTTGTTAGTGCGTTTTACTGTATATTCTCATAAAGCATACGACGGCGATGGATGTTAATCTCTGAAATTATTGATATTGGAATACGTTTTATCATACTACGACAGTTTGATCCATATGCTTACCTCGAACAGCTGCTGACAGAAAGCGGAGCTCTTTACAACAGACACTCTCCCTCTCGGTTGGCATAGAGAAGCAGTTGTTGCACAGACACCACCGATTTTGCCCCACTCTCGCCTCCTCACCTCTCTGATCGTCTTCATTTTGACCTATATGATGAGTGCTGTCTTCAATGTTGTGCTCCTCGCTAACGTTGCGCTCGGGTTCAAATTGAAACGGCTGAACAGAAGACATGTTTGTGTGTGTGATGTGATGTTTATCGCTGTAGGGTCAAGAGAATGGGACCAAGAACGGCGCATTGCAACCATTTGACATCACTACCCAGACTGCATTGCGACGTAAACAACAATGGCGCCACACGAGTGAACGGATTTTTCAATTAAAAAAAAAAACTAAGACATATAGAGTGTTTTTAATATCACATTTATATAGCTGATGCCAACATTAATCTAATAAGGCCTACATGTCTTCATAGTCGGGGTTCCTTTTAAAGACCTGTGCAGAAGAGCTCACTCCAGCTTGGTGCCCTGTTTTCCAGCGGTCTGTGGACTCACATACTGTCCCTGCCCTCTGGAAAAAATAATTATTCCAGTTCCAAAGAAACCTTGTCCAACTGAAAATAATGACTATACACCTGTGGCTCTGACTTCGATTGTAATGAAATGCTTTGAAAAATACATGGTGCCCGTACTGAAAGCAGAGGTAAACTCTGTACTAGATCCATTTCAATTTGCTTACAGGCAAGGGATGGTGCCATTAATAGCACGGATGATGCCATTAATAGTATCACCCATTTGGCTATTAAGCACTTGGAAGACCCCAAGGCCTATGCACGCCTGTTATTTGTTGATTTTAGCTCTGCTTTTAATACGCTTCTGCCTCATTTGCTGATCGCGAAACTGAAACAACTGAGTGTCAATCCTTTTATAATTAAGTGGTATTTTTCCTTTTTGACCAATCGAATCCAGTCAGAGTTAACAGTACCCTTTCAGAATCCAGATCAATCAGCACGGCTGAGTCAGCTCACCAGTTCTTTTTACATTATACACAAATGAATGTACGAACAGCCACCCTAGGAACCACATTTTTAAATTTTCAGATGACACTGCTATCCTCAGCCTACTGCACAAGGAAGTCCTTCAGCCTATTTCGATGAAATAGAGACGTTTGTGCAGTGGTGTGATGCCAACCACCTCATTTTAAATGTGAAAAAAACTGAGGAGATGGTTCTGGACCCCAGGTCAGTGGGGGATCATAGTCCAGTGATCATACATGATGACCCAATCAATCAGGTCTGCTCCTACAAATACCTTGGTGTTCACTTAGATAATACCTTTAGCTGGAATGCCCATGTTGAAAGTTTGTGTTCTCGTTTACAGCAGAGATTATACTTTTTGCGCAGGCTCAGGGTGCATGGGGTGGACCAGAGGATTATGTTTTTATTTTACCAGGCTGTATTAGAGAGCATAGTTAGGTATGGGATGTCAGCATGGTATGGCAATCTCAATGTAAAGTTGAAATCTAAGCTTGCTCGTCTGGTACAGACTGCCATGAAGGTTATGGGGAGGAAGGAACACCAGTCCCTCCAGTCCATATATGAGCAGTCTGTTTTTAAGTAAGCACAGAGAATATTGTCTGACCCATCTCATATTCTCCACGCTGAGTATGAGCTCTTACCCTCGGGCAGACGATATAGAGTACCTAGATGTAAACTCAACCGTTTTAAAAACTAATTTGTGCCTATCTCAATTAAAATTTTAAATAGTGTTATGTAGGGGTAGGATGTAGGGGTTGTGCAATAGCTCCATGGTGTTCTTATCACTGGTTGATATGTACAATATGTGGAATGTGCAATACGTGGAATGTGCAATATGTGGAATTGGTGTTGATTTACTGTATGTGCTGCTTGTTATATGTTGTTTGTTTTTATTATGGAGGCAGTTATATGTGTGCAACACTTGAGTCCAAGACAAATTTCCCCACTGGGACAATAAAGTATATTGTATTGTATTGTATACACACAAATCCAGGTTCTCTGCTTGATTTGTGAATCCCACGTTTTTTTTTTCGTGCACACATAAATACAAAAAATATACTAAGAATTTAAGAAAAGTTTTGTTAATGAGGCCCATTGCTTCCCTGTCTCAACTGACAACAGCCTCAGCAATGACTTGCCTTCCCCTTGAATCACTGAATGGGTTCACAGCCTTGCCAAATGCCTCTTTCACTTCTGCAAATACAGCAGTTACAGCCTTTTAGGCCTGCCAGTACGTCTCTGCTGTATAAGAGGCCCTCAATGCCAACCAATGCCAACCAGGCCTAAGCCCCTTCATCAGCCTGACAGTGTCAGTGTTTTTTGGATTGCCACCTTGACAGACACTGACCCCTGTTTGGCCACGTCTCCTAGCAGCCTATTTGAGGGAAAACACATGTTCCTGTGATACTAGCACCTTATAAGACCCATACTGACCAAAGCATATTATGAGCCTAAGTCATGTGCAACAACTAACAATAGTATGTGCTACAATACACAGTATGCGTAGTATTCATCGTACTCATTCTTAGGATTGGTTACGCACTCAACAGAATGGCATCTATCTAGATAGATGGCTCTCTGTCTAGAGTTAAACCCTCACCATTGAATGAGCCCCATTAACAGTGATTTTTAGCCCCTGACCTGGCATAATGCTGCTTCCTGGTTCGTTCTCCGGTAAGATGAGTTCTCCAAAGCCGGAGCGAGGTCCTGACCCCAGGAAGCGAATATCGTTGGCAATCTTCATCATACTGACAGCCACTGTGTTCAATGCTCCACTCAGTTCTACCAAGGCATCATGGGCTGCCAGAGCTTCAAACTTGTTGGGAGCTGTCACAAACGGCAGACCTACAGCAGATATGCAAAGACATGTTAAGAGTGTATGTGTATTATGATGGCGTTTATGTACTGTTGGAAGCCATAACTGATAAGCCATTAGTGAAAGTGAATTTTGTGATTTATGCCTTGCCTTGATTGAGTCCCTTGTCCATAACATAAAATGTATGCATGCATGTGTATACCTTAATTTACCTGTGAGAGAAGCAACAGTGGCAGCTACTTTCTCAGCGAAGCCGATGCGGGTGTTGAGTCCTGTGCCAACTGCAGTGCCACCTGCTGCCAGCTCATACACCCTGGGCATGGCAGCCTTTATTCTCTCTATGCTGTACTTCACCTGCTGAACATAAGCACTGAACTCCTACACACAAACACAGACATCCATGCATACACACAAATATATACACACACATTTATATTTATACATTTGTACCAAAGTCTGGAAACCAACCTGGAAGCTAACCTCCCAGTAGCAGTAACTTCCAGAGAGTGTATGCATTTCAAAATATATAGCTGCACAAAAAACTTAACCCGTGGCCAGGTATTGCCAATTCTCTATTCTCCAAGACCTAACACAGGACACAGGGATGTAATTTCTCAGGTCTCAGGCCTCACATGATCTGTGAAGTGTTCTAGGTTTTGCCTTTTCTTTACTTGAGGCATGGATTGGATTGGTAACAGTATTGACTTTTCCTTGCCAATGGCTTATAAATGGCTTCAACACCCATTTGTGCTTAAGGGGTATTCTGGCAACTTTACCAGAGGCTACCAGCTGAGGCTGTTTAAAGGCCATGGAAACTAGGGCTGGGCAGTATGGCCTAAAATTTATATCACGGTATATTTCGAATTTTGGACGGTAACTGTTGTAAATTGTTTTGGTTTAAAGTAACTACATAATGTGGTTCATGTTGCTTTGTTTGAATTAGTTTATAGAAGAAATGTTAAAACATTATTTACAGTAAATATGTGAGAAATATGTTTTAACCTGCTAATGGTAATGATTCAGTATTACTATGGACAGTGTCGACAGGAAGTGCTTTTATTTTGAAGTACAAGGAAGTAACCTGTTCTGTGTTTTTTGTCGCTAGTTTTAGTGATGTTATGAATACGAGACGTCGGGTGCAAAGGTCCGTTTTGTTTACTTTGTTCTTTGTAAAACTGCAGCATCTTGGCAAGTAAATATTCAGTTTGAATGACACCCGTTTTGGTTATTGTTAGAAGCTTCCACTTCACTACAGCCTGGCTAGCAGTGCTCGCGCTACTTGTCTCCATTTCTTCACTCATCGTTGTTTATAGGTATACGTAAAACACATGCATTTGTTGGCACGTAAAGTACACCCACCTACGTATTTTTATTGGCCTAGGAATGCTGTCCATCTGGCAATGCTAAGGAATGATGATTACGTGTTCTATGTATTAGTCAAAATCTATTGTCTACCGGTACAAACGGTATAGCCAAATCCATACCGTGGCGCATATTTCTACCGATGTACTGTTTATACCGCTTATACCGCCCACCCCTAATGGAAAGCATGTACTGCTGTACCTGTCCAAGTGAGAGGGGCACGGCATCCTGAGTGTGTGTGCGTCCAATCTTGATGATATCTTTGAATTCGTCAGTCTTAGCGGCCAGAGCGTCATGCAGAGTCTGCAGGCCGGGCAGCAGAACCTGGTGGACCTCTGTGGCTGCAGCAATATGCATAGCAGTGGGGAAGGTGTCATTGGAGCTCTGGAAACGAGACACACATCCACATCTTAGTCTTACTTGGAAAACCTGAAACCATGAAATCAAGCAAAACTTGATTCTTATGGAAATATGTTTAACTATCAGGACATAAACTGACCAGGATCCACTAGTATTCAGAAGTAATTCATACAGTTTGTTTTAACTGACTTGAAGTACCCGATAGGTGGGGTTTGACAGAAAGTTTAGTATTTGCAAGTCAATTAAGTATTATTCTCTGTGACTGACAGATTATAACTTATTTTAACTACTTTTCTTTTAAATGAGTTTCCTTTTAATTTCCTTAGATTTTTTTGTATTCATGTTTTTATACCTTCTTGTAAAGTACTTTGCAATCTCTGCTTTTAGATAACTTCTATATAAATACAGTTCAAGCCAGGAGAGACTAGGTTTGAATACAAGCTTTAATGGATAATAAATCAAATGAACATTGGCGGTGACTCGAGTTGAAGTCAATGTTCATGGGTTAAAGGAGAACCCTGTGAATCTTGGATGAGCAGGGAAACTCCCCCCTGTAGACTGCTCTTCCATAGGCAGAATGGATCCACTGACAACCAATTGTTGCCTGGCACTGGTGGTGGTGGGGCGCAGCAGCGACGCAGCCTGAGATGACCGAGACACGGATGGGGCAGGTATCTGTATATATAGGGATGTGGCAGTTTGTGATTGGTTCCCTTAGAGGGAGGAAGGAGTGTCCTTGCTTAATGGGCTGATTGAATAACAAGCAAGGCCAATTGCTGTCAGAATACCAATAAAGTAGATATGAGCCAGGTAGTCTTCCTGGTTGAATTTACGCTAAGCTTCATTTCAAGCCAGGACAGACTAGGTTTGAATACAAGCTTTAATAGATAATAAATCAAATGAACATTGGCGGTGACTCGAGTTGAAGTCAATGTTCATGGGTTAAAGGAGAACCCTGTGAATCTTGGATGAGCAGTGAAACTCCCCCCAAAGAAAGTTAGATTAGAGTTTAGGTAATGAGAAAATACTTAAAAGTCCTATTGAGGAAGTTAAGGCAACAGGGAGGATCATGACTAATCAGTGAGCAGAGCCGCTGATGGGGCTAGTTACACATCACACAAAACGGACTGCTGACAGCAGAGGGCTGGAAGACCCATGAGACGCACATGAAGTTAGACACACTGAGTAGGGTCAGCAACATGACTAGCTGAAAGAGGGCTAGTGGACAACACGCATGACAGACACGCCGATTGGTAGGGGTCGACGAAGTCAACTCGCTAGTTGACAGCACACATAGAATTGGATAGATAGGCTAGTTTACCACCACACGAGATGTAGACAAGCCAACTGAAAGGGTCGGCTCATCAACTAGGCTAGTTGATGAGCCGACAAACTGACCCATGGAGGGTCAGCAACAGCAACTACCTGAAAGAGGCTAGTGGACAACATGTATGACATAGACACGCTGACTGAGGGGTCAGCGCATCAACTAGCTGATAGAGGGCTAGCTGACGGCACATATAAAATTAGACAAGCTGACGAATGGTCAGCAACAACAACTAGCAGAAAGATGCTAGTTGACAAACACATATGACCAGGGTTGGGTTGTAACAGAATACATGTAACGGCGTTACGTAATCAGAATACAAAAATCAAGTAACTGTATTCAGCTCGCGTTATATTTGAAAAACGAGTAATCTGAATATAGTTACTTTCATAAACCTGAAGTGAATACATTTTGGAATACTTATTGGAATTCTTGGTGGAAAGTTTTCCATACAAACATTAATGAGCTGATATTCATTACTAAAGCTACAGCATGAAATTCTCACGCCTACAGGATTATCATCACACAGCTCACGAAAACTACCGCCGCAGACAGGGAAAAAAAAAAAAGCGCCCACACTCAGAGAAACGTTAAGTGACAAGATGGATGAAGAAAAGTCGTCTTTCAATTCGTGGCGTTATCGACACCATTTCCAATGTAAAGAAGACCATGGGAAAAATCTGTCGGTCCAGTGTACCTTGTGTCTTCCAGCAATCAAGACACTGTCGGCATCAAAGGACTCGACTTCTAATCTTAAAAAGCACTTGGAGGTAAGTCAACATTAGCTAACCTTCAGCTCACTGATCACAGCTCTGCAGTAATTTACTGTTACCTGACCTTAGCTTACGGTTTAGCTTACAGTTTAGCTTACAATAACTGCTCTGCTAATTTTATACTGCTTTCTTTATTGTTGAAACGATGACATTTCAAAACGGGATAAAATCGAAGCCTGAATAGCCTGCTGCTGAATGCATAATATACTGGGGGCAAGTGACTGAAAACAAGTGAGGCTGAGCTAATGGTAGCTAGTAAAGAATTTCTTGTGCTTAGACTGCCATCTACTGTCCACTATGTTAATCTGCTCTCAGGTCTGTAACATTCTTTGTTTTTAAAGTGTTGAATATAAAAAATAATAATAATTCTAAAATAAATGGGAAAATATTTCAATCATTGATTGTTTTAATTTAACTGGCACAATGACGACATTAATTTAACTGGCACAATGACGACACAGATTATAGTAAGACAATGGTGTACATAGACATTAGTATATTAGTATTATTTCTGGTTTTCAAAAGTATATATAGTGTAATATGTATATATTTTTGTTTGTTAGAGAGAAAACATGCTAGTGTGTATGAAAAGATTCCACCCAAAAGAAGGAGCTCAGATGATCAAGAGCAGAGATCACAATCTAAACAACCAAGACAGGACGCCTTCATGAATCCCACACAGGGCAAAGTGAATGCTCTCGTCTTCAATTTCATTATCGAAGATGTGCAGTCCGTTTCCCTCTTGGAGCAGCCTGCCTTTCAGAACCTGATTGAGGGTATAAGTGGAGGGAAAACAGTCATGTGTCGAAAAAGCCTGATGACAAGAATTGAAAATGGATTTCTTGCCATGAAGGAAAAGCTGACAGAAAAGTTCCAGACAGTAACATATATGTGCACGACTGCTGACATCTGGGCAGCGCACAATCGGAGCTTTTTTGGCATGACATGTCATTGGATAGAGGGGCAAGATCTGGGGAGAAAGTCAGCAGCCCTTGCATGTGCCAGAATTAGGGGCCGCCACACACATGTCATTGCAGAAAAAATCCAACAAATTCATGAGATGTTTAACATTGAAAGAAAAGTGCAGGCGACAGTCACTGACAATGGCAGTAACTTTGTGAAGGCCTTCAGAGAATTCGGACAGAGGGAGGAGGTTGAAGAAGGCAGTCAAGATGACAATGAGGATGCTGCTAAATTTGAGGATATCGGTGCCATTCTTGAGGGGGAAGGTGATGATGAGGGACTGCAGTTTTTTCTGCCTCCACACCAGCGTTGTGCATCACACACGTTAAACCTCATTGCCTCTAAAGATCTGGAGCGGGCAAACTCTTCTACAGTGCCATGGCTAAGTGTTCTGCAATCTGGAACAAGGCTCACAGATCACCTTTGGCTGCAGTGGAGGAGATTGGGAAAATGAAATTGGTCATTCCCTGTGTGACACGGTGGAATTCAGAATACCGTGCAGTTCAGAAGATTCACAACTGGCAGAGGTTTGTAAGCGCCTAGCAGTTCCAAAATTGCTAGCAAATGAGTTGGCATTCCTAAAAGAATATGCAGAAGTACTCAAGCCACTGGCGTGTGCCCTTGACCTTCTCCAAGGAGAAACAAAGTGCTTTCTTGGACTTGTAATTCCAACATTGCTGACCTTGAAGAAGAGGCTGTCTGACAAGAAACCTCATGTGCGCTTCTTCTCGGAAGTCATTGACACTGTTGTCAAGGCAATCGATTCCCGCTTCCAGAAGTTGTTATCAAGTCGCGAGGCTAAATTGGCGACAGCATCAAGCCCTCAGTTTCGTTTGTGGTGGCTGCCTGATGAGGAAAAGGAAGATGTCCGCAGAATGCTGGCGGCTGAGGCGTCTAACATGGAACCAGCCGAGAACACAGCTGCTGCTGCTCCTGCCACACTGAGTGATTCTGGAGGAGGATTTCTTCAGCTACGGTCCTGGAGCCACCAGAGGAACCAACAGTGGCCCACCTGAAGAGGTCAGAAAATATCTGGAGGGCACAAATAAGAAGTTATGCGCACTAGAGGACTTCCCCACCATTAAGCAGGTCTTCATTAAATACAACACCACTTTGCCCTCAAGTGCTGCTGTGGAGCGTCTCTTCAGCCATGGTGGCAACCTGTTCACTCCCCAACGCAATCGCATGACTGATGAACACTTTGAGCAGGTGCTCCTGTTACGCTATAACAGCAAAATCTGCACTGTGGCAGTAGAGTGAAATTGACACCTGAAACCTGAGACTGAATGTTTTATTTTATTTTCCCAGTTTTCTCCCAATTTGGTAGCCAATTGTACCCTACTATACGTCAAATACATTATGTACTGCCGAGCATTTGCTGCTACACAGCCCACCAACACTGGCAAGTCGCTGTTATTCCAGTGCCAAAAAAGTTTCAAACGTTATTACATTGTTTCAGATGTTGTTTGAGTTGTGCTCATGATGAGCCATTAAAACAGTAAAAGAACTTGCCTTTCAGTTTCCTTTCGCTTTTTATTATGATTCATTTTTAATCTGTCCATTCTAATTCAATAACATGTTGATGACAACATTGCCACAAGATGGCGCGGCCGTGTCTAGACGCCGTCGTGGTAGCTCCGCGGAGATTGTGCGTTTTTTTAGTTTTTGTGTTTGTTTTTAATATATTTTTTTGCTCAAACACATCGGCACTAACATCCTACGAACGCAGCACACTTTTGGACATAAACTTTTGCGCAAAACAAAGGTTTTTGTCCACTTTTCCCATCGACCCAGCGTGGCCGGCAGAGATAGTACGAGCGAGCCACAACAACAACAGTGGAGACTCACCTACGGGGAGACGAAGGAGGAAACATCGGGGAAAACAGAGCGGAATTCGGAACAGGCTGAGAGTTCAAGCCCACCGTCCACCTCTGCCCAGCATCCTTCTTGCTAACGTCCAGTCTCTGGATAATAAGTTGGATGATGTTAGGGCGAGGATTAGATTCCAACGGGACATGAGGGATTGTAACGTCTTTTCTCTGACGGAAACATGGCTGACCCCGCTGGTGCCGGATCGAGTCATATGCCCAACCGAGTCCTTCTCTGTTTTCCGTGCGGATAGAACGGAAGAGTCTGGCAAATCTAAGGGTGGAGGGGTTTGCTTCATGACCAACAACAAGTGGTGCAACCCCAAGGACATTAAGACTCTTTCTCGTTCCTGCTCGTCGAACCTGGAACATCTGACTATCTCATGCCGTCCATTCTACCTTCCCCGGGAGTTCAGCTCGGTCATCACCACAGCCGTCTACATACCACCACAAGCGGACACCGACGTAGCACTATCGGACCTACATGATGTGTTATGTCGGCATCAGAACAAGCATCCCGACGCGGCTATGGTGGTGGCTGGGGACTTTAATAGGGCGAACCTAAAAAAAGTCATGCCGAACTTTCACCAGCACATTACGTGTGCTACCAGAGGGGAAAGAACGTTGGACCACTGCTATACGCCGTTCAAGAGAGGCTACAAGGCTGTCTCTCTCCCTCCGTTCGGCAAATCAGACCATGCCGCCATTTTCCTGCTACCGGAGTATAAACAAAGGATAGCACGGGAAGCGGTAGTGACGAGGGACGTAAAGCGGTGGTCTGACCAATCAGAGGCTGAGCTACAGGACGCTCTGCGTGACGTCGACTGGGACATGTTCCAATCCAGTTCCAGGGACGTCAGCGAGTTTACGGAAGTAGTAACGAGCTTCATAGCAACGCTAGTGGATACCATCGTCCCCACGGTGAAAGTTAGGTCCTTTCCTAACCAAAAACCGTGGGTTGATAAATCCATCCGCGACGCTTTGAACGCCCGCACTGCTGCCTATAACTCCGGTCTTGTATCCGGCAACATGGACGAGCACAAGGCAGCATCCTATGGACTGAGAAGGGCGGTGAAGGAGGCCAAGAGGAGGTATAGGGACAGAGTGGAGTCGCAGATGGAGCAGCGCGACACCAGACGCCTATGGCAGGGGCTACGGACTATAACGGACTACCAGGGCAGACCCCCCGCAATTGTGAGTGCCGACGCATCCCTAGCGGAGCACCTGAACTCATTCTATGCACGGTTTGAGGCTAGCAACAACAGCGCTAGCTCGCCAGCTAACAACATCACCGTTAGCGCAACCGGAGTGAGTTCTACCGCTGGGGATGAACACACACTCTCTGTGACCGAGCACAGTGTGAGGAGGGCTCTGACGAGGGTGAACACCAGGAAAGCTGCTGGTCCAGATGGCATATCTGGGCGAGTACTGAAGACCTGTGCTAATCAGCTAGCTCCAGTGTTCACCACTATATTTAACATCTCCCTGGCTGAGTCTGTGGTCCCCGCCTGCTTCAAGAGATCCACTATTGTCCCTGTGCCCAAGAATGCTTCTCCAGCATGCTTGAATGACTACCGACCGGTGGCCCTCACCTCGGTGGTCATGAAATGCTTCGAGAGGCTGATAAAGGACTACATCTGCGCCTTCCTCCCTTGCTCCATGGACCCGCTGCAGTTTGCTTATCGTCCCAACAGATCCACGGATGATGCTGTCTCCCAGGTACTGCACACCACACTCTCTCATCTGGACAGCCGGAAGGGGGGCTATGTGAGACTGCTGTTCATTGACTATAGTTCAGCTTTCAATACCATAGTCCCCACCAGACTGGCTGGCAAGTTGATTGAGCTGGGACTGAACACCCCCCTGTGTGCCTGGATCCTGGACTTCCTGACCGCCAGGCCCCAGGTGGTCAGGGTGGGTAGACACACCTCCAACCCCCTCACCCTGAACACAGGATCCCCCCAGGGTTGCGTCCTCAGCCCCCTACTGTACTCCCTGTACACACATGACTGTGTGGCCAGGTTCAGCTCCAACACCATCATTAAGTTTGCGGATGACACAGTGGTGGTGGGCCTGATCTCCAACAACGACGAGAAGGCCTACCTGGAGGAAGTTGCTGATCTGTCACTCTGGTGCCAGGACAACAGCCTCCTCCTGAATGTCACCAAAACTAAGGAGCTGATTGTGGACTTTAGGAGGACACAACAACAGAGGACGTACTCACCACTGGGGATTAATGGGAATACTGTGGAGAGGGTGAGCAGGTATAAATACCTGGGAGTCCACATCACCGAAGATCTCACATGGTCCACACACACTGACACTCTGGTGAGAAAGGCGAGGCAGCGCCTTTACCACCTCAGGCAACTGAGGAAATTTAAAGTCTCCCGGAGGATCCTTCAGTCCTTCTACTCTGGAGCTGTGGAGAGCATCCTGACAGGAAGCATCACTGCCTGGTTTGGCAGCAGCTCCGCTCAGGACAGGAAGGCTCTGCAGAGAGTAGTGCGTTCGGCTGAGCGCACTATTGGAACTACACTCCCCACCCTGCAGGACTTGTACACCAGGAGGTGCAGAACCAGAGCCTGCAGGATCATGAAGGATCCTCACCACCCCAACAACGGACTGTTTCAGCTGCTGCGGTCAGGCAAGCGCCTCCGTAGTCACGCTGCCAAAACAGAGAGACTGAGACGGAGTTTCTTTCCTCAGGCCATCAGGACTGTGAACTCTGACCTCACCAGGGCCCCCACCAAGACACACACACTGCCCCTCTTATGCACACACACACACTTAGGTAAAGACTACACATAATTTATAATTTATATTATATTATACATACAATTTTCCCTTTTTTTACTATATTTTTTTATAAAGTGCTCTTATTGTAAATATTGTGTTGTTTTTTATATAGAGCTCTTAAAAACTGTGACATTGTAAATATTGTGTTGGTTATTGTAAATAGTGTGAACCTGTTATTTTGCACATTTCTGCTAAGCATTGCCACTTTGCATTTCACTACACACCTCGTGTGTGTATGTGACAATTAAACTTCTTGAATCTTGAATCTTGAATGACTAAAACTTAAAAAATGCAGATACAATGTTGCATATATTTAGCTAAGTTGACATCTCAAATGTATTAGTATTTATTATTAAATGAACAGAAGCTGACCTGACCTCTACACAGTGGAATGAACATGACATCCTTGCAAAGTGTAATGCATAATAACTATTTAAATTTATTACTGAAAAAATAAAAAAGTGAACATGGCGTGTGCAAAAGTTTGAGCACCCTTTTAGTACTAAGTAGCGCCACCTTTGGCTATATAACAGCTTCCAAATGTCTCGTGTACACCAAAACATACCCATCTGTGATGGAAAAAGTAAGTATTCCAAAAGTACTCTAAAAGTAATCTGAATACATTACTTTTTTGAGACATGTAACTGTATTCGTACCTGATTACTTTCAGAGCCGTGTAATCAATATTCAGGCACTAATTACATTTACAAAGTAACCCTCCCAACCCTGCATATGACATAGACACACTGACTGAGGGGTCAGCGCATCAACTACCTGATAGAGGGCTAGGTGACGGCACACTAATTAGACCAGCTGACTAATGGAGGATCAGTGTCGAAGATTAGCTGGTGTGAGCTAAGTGAGCAATAATATAATACCCCGGTTAGCTTGTGATAGATTGGAATATGCATTTCCAATATGCATTTCCAAGATCTTTCAAGTACAAACACCACCACCAGAGATATGCAAGCTGATCACCAAAATGATTAAGGCAGAGCATTCTTTGGATAGCTACAATAGCTGGGGGATCAGGTCTAATGAGGAAGAGTACGCGGAGGATGATCGGCGGTCTAACTGGTAGAGAAGCAGAGGACGAGGAGGATTTCAAGGATTGCTTTAGCATCAGGGCCCTGTTGCGTCGCCCTCTGCCTGGCTCACTTGGTCAGCCATGTGAGGGCAGGGCGCGATCGGTAGTATTTCTCCAACACGGCGACAGTCGACCCAGACGCCACAGCATCTGTGGACATTGATTGAAGACATCGGAGCATAGGATGGAAGAAGCTGAAGATAAACACAAGCCCTTGTACTGTTTGCATGGCAAAGACTAGATGACCCAACAAGATAATGACTCACTTGAATTTTTTTTGGGCAATTCTATTGAGAATAAAATGAGAATAAAGACTTTGCTTTAGCATCAGGGCCCTGTTGCGTCGCCCTCTACCTGGCTCACTTGGTCAGCCATGTGAGGCAGGGCGCGATCGGTAGTATTTCTCCAACACAGCGACAGTCTATCAAACTATCTATGTGTACCGGTGGAGCACCCACCATAAGAGTATAGAGTGGTGCAGGAATGAGTCCTAAACCCCGGAAGGGAGTTAGCATTTTTTCACTTCCGGTTCCCTCGTCTCGAAGTCCACAGATTTTTTGAATTGGTTTCCGGCTAGATGCCTGAAACAAGGTCTGTGGTCAACACAAGCCCAAGAGGTATTGACGTTTTGTTTTACGACATAAAATATGTCAGTAAACACCCCACTTGTGAATTTTGAAGCTTTTACGTGGCTAAATGAGATTACATAGGTTGTCCGGGACATTAAACGTCATCACATCGAACACGGTAAATCATCTACTCACTAGTCCGCCTTTACAACCTCTAGTGTTTATACTTGCGCTCTTCCAAACTATTCTAACTCAAACTTTCCAACTTGTAGATTTATCAATTTATAGTATTTTTAGTGGTGGTGACGTTTAACACTAGGACTGCCAGGATTATAGCACTACCTTCAAGCGCCACAACGGTCTGCCAGACCGCTGGGTGTAACGGCATTGATGGCGTTCACAGTTGCAGTAACAATGCATTTGTTTGATAAAGTTGGGTGTTAATTATCAAAAATAAATAAAAAATACAATACGAAATAAGCTATAGGGTCTCAGTATATGGTATGGCATATGGTATTACGACAGCCGCTATAGCCGATGCAAGTGTGGAATTCAAGCTATATTTCCTAAACCAATAAACAAGAAATAATAATGCATGACTCTGATGTATTTAGATATATGCAACCAAGGAAACAACACATGCAAAGTCAACTAAAGTTTTAGGCTATAGGCGATACTGCGCACTTTCACAGTGAATGAATATTAGAAAATAACAAACAATAATAATGATGTAGACTACATAGAGTAAACAAAATACAATTCGTCAAATTTTAACATTAATAATTAATTATTATTATGAACAATATAACAGAACAAATAATCAGAATATTTTAACAGGTCAGGTGAAACGAAACAAGACGATGTGTCGCAAGATGTGCGTGTTGATGGCAGCCAGGTCCAGGATGTTGCAGAGCAGAATACAGCCGAGCCATCTTATCCACCACGTCAACTCCGACCTGAGATAGAAATTAGCGCAAGCTGTAATCATTGTCCAACGCAAATATTTGTCACAACATCAGTGTGTTTTTATCTGTCTCTATAATACTACCATTTACACAGCTCACCTTGGAAACGTTGTAGAAGTTGACAGTCTTTGGCTTCTTCTTCAATCACTACCAATATCCAGGCGTTGGTGTGCTGTGATAAGGATAATTGTAATATTAATAATCCGTTAGTAATAATTATGAACAATTATGAACAATATAACGAACAAATAATCACAGAATATTTTGACAGGTCAGAGGAAACGAAATAGAACATAACAATAGGTGATTTTGAACAAACCTGAGGTCCAAATTAGGTAGTCCAGCTGCCTAATTTGCTTTACGCACTGCAGCCGGGGCAAAAGCTCTTCACCCTTGCAGTGCACTTCCCGCAAACAGGTCGCTTGCATCCTTCACATGCAATCAGGGTCTTATTCTTTTTGCAGTGGCTGTTGATCTGGCATTGCTTCCGTGTTGCGGGCTGTTGCTGGTGTGGCTCTCTCGGAACATGCGCGGGCAGACTGGCCTTGACGCGCATGTGGTCTTCTCTCAGCTCCTTGGCCAGCTGGAGGATGAAGACTCTTCGGGCGATGCTGTTCCCTTGTACAAGATGTGCGCGTTGATGGCAATAATAAAAATAATAACCTATGCTGTTGTGAATAATATACTTTGTACTAAGCAATGATATGCTTTATAATAAGCAATATAATCCAGAGTGTGTGTGTGTTATGATAAATCTACATAAATATAGAATATGTTTGATTAAGCATGTAACCTGAAGATCATAAAGTAATCATAAAGTTTCAAAAATACAGTCTGAGGCCTTCTCACAATAAGGCTGTCCAAGGACGAGCTGCACAGGCCTCACTTTGATAAGAAGTACCTAAAAATAGACAGGCGGGGCATGCGCAGACAGGAGAGGCCCAGGTGGCCATGTATAATGGTGAATGCCAGCGCCATGGTCTGCATGGGTGTTTCGGCCGCGATAGGACACCATTACCTTTTTGATACACTTGCTGACCAAGCTGAAATTAATGAGGAGAGGGCGTAAAATCAGTATTCTCCACCCATTCTCCTCCCAGTTTTTAGGATTTATAAGATCATGCACAGACAGTTGTACTTCGGTCTGGTTCCGGAGCCAACCCGGGTTTTGTTTCTGTTGAAGAATAAAACTCTATGCATCGAACTCTGATCATCTCCAGTGAATTCTTTGAACCTGTTGTGAGACTCCAGTAACGACTGAATTATGAAGAAGATTAAGTGTTGGCGGGGAGGTCCAGTCCTTATCACTGGCCCTGACCGGGACTCTTCCTTCCCCCCACATCAATGCCTACCTGGCACCAATGGAGTGGATGTGGAAGTAGATGGCTCAGCTGGCAGAACTGGGGCAGTGTTGTTGGGCTTGGATTTTTTATGCCGGGGTTCCTCTAGCTGAAAGTCGGAATCAGACGAACACTCCTCCTCGCTCCAGTCCACATCACTCAAGTCTGAAACTTCTCCACCATCAGATTCCCCTTCACCCAGTTTGTGAAATAATGCCAAAGCCTCCTCTACATTCAGTCTTCTGTTTGCTCTCTTCATCTTCTCTCTCTTCGTCCTCTTGATCATCAAATAGCGGGCAATAGCAGACAATATACTGACTCAACTCAAATATGCTACTGCTCTGTGTTTTGGATTGAGATGTTACTATATATAGACAACGGGTATTATTGAAGAAAAACAAGAAACATTGCTTAGCAACCAAAGACGCGCAAAATGAAACGCGCAAAATGAAACCCGCGAAATTTGAAAAAAAAAAAAAAAAACATTGTAATGTAGCGATGTATGGACATACAGTATGCGGTCAATCTGACCGCTATGGCGTTCCTAGGTATAAATGCTCAGAAATCTTTTGTCTTTTGATTTAGAACCTTCAAACTTTGTGAAAATAAAGTTAACACATATTTAGGAAAAGTCATGGACTGGGGGCCTCATACTCTTTATTTTAACAGAGATATTTGCAACAGAAAACCCCAGACCGTCTGTGAGACCGCCATGGCGCTTCTAGTGTTAAGTCATGCGACCCTGGTGTAGTTCGTTTATAGCCTAACGTTAGCTTTTTACTTATCTCTTACTTGTTCTTGCTGAACAAAACGTGTAAGTAGCATAAACTTTTGTCTGCCACAGAGCCCACTTTCTGCAATAATTCAAAATCCAATACAAAAATCCCACCGGCTTTTGTCGAGGGAACCAGGGTGATGCCAACTTCCGGGTTGGCCTACAAAAATCCCTGCACCACTCCATAGCAACAACGGCGAGTATAGCAGCAATGGCGAGCATAGCAGCAAACGGCGAACATTGCAGCCAGCTGCATCGAGGCTGATTCAGGATCAGAACCGGGCAGTCTACTTTTATCCTTATAGTATGGACACAGCGGTCCCCCAAATATGTGGTAGTAGTGGCAACCAGCGAACGTAGCAGCCAATGGCGGGCATAGCAACAACCGGCGAGCATAGCGCAAACGGCGAACATGGCAGGCAGTGACCACGGCAGCGAACATGGCAAGCATGGCATTCAGACAGCATATCTTATTGAGAGACTGACATGTATGCCTGTTAATGGCTGCTGATAACATAAGACTGCTTATCTTAGGGATGCCAGTTGAGGGCCGGGACTGCAATTCCCAGGGTCCTACGGGGCGTGATATCGCTTGGGAGGCCGGTGGGTGGCGATGCTGGTGAGGACGTCAAGGGGTGGGTGGTCGGGTAGGAAGTAAACGGCGTGTTGGTTTCCCTCTGGCGAGCGAAACCGGCCCGGTGGACGATTACTACCAAGCGGACACTCCGACAGGGCATCGGTTTAGACCCAGGCATTGGAGATTCCTCCTGACAGGAGTGCCGCATCCCCAGAATCGCAGACAGTGAGTGACATGTTAACGGCGATAGCCAGCAGGCAATGTGAGCTTCATCAGCATGCATGAACAGCGATAGTGCAACACGGTGTGAAAAGTGGCAGCAGCAGAGAATGAGCAGCGGCACAGCGGCGACGTAGCCTGAAATGGCCGAGACACAGATGGGACAGGTATCCGTATATATAGGGATGTGGCAGTTTGTGATTGGTTCCCTTAGAGGGAGGAAGGAGTGTCCTTGCTTAATGGGCTGATTGAATAACAAGCAAGGCCGATTGCTGTCAGAATACCTGGAGTAGCAATAAAGTAGATATGAGCCAGGTAGTCTTCCTGGATGAACTTACGCTAAGCTTCATTTGTCTTTCTTGTCTTTCTTGCTAACAAGAACTAGTGAAGGGACTTGAGACCAAGTCCCTTCACTAGATCTTAATGGGACTAAATAGGACCTTAGGGTGTTGCTTCATTCGGGGTAAGGGACTTGAAGGGACTTTGTCTCAGCTTTTTTAGCAAGAAAGACAAGTTTAAAAAAAAAAAGTTTGAAAGGAAACCAATGTTCAGAATTGCTAAATACAATCTAAATATGACATCTGAGTAACGGTAATCCCAAATGTTGAACAAATCTTTGCTAGTGTGGCAGCTTACCCCGAACAAAGCAAAGGGGGTGAATACTTATGCAAACTTGATTTCCCTGTTATTTTAATTTTATCACAGAAATTTAAACAATTTTGTTTTCACTTTAATAGAATAGAGTGCTTTGCATAGAACTCAGATGAAAAATCCCAAATAAATGTGTTTTGAAATAACTTAATAGAACAAAATATGCAAAACGTCAAGGGGGATGAATACTTTTGCAAGGCTCTCTCAGACCACTAAATGACAGAGATATCCCACATTTCATGCCAAAACATGCTAGCCATTCAAGTAGTGAATAAAGGCTGGAGAAGGAGAGGAGAGGAGATGTTCACCTGGATGCCAACACCCTGTAGCACTGTCTTCTGGGTATGTAATGTGAGGGAATTTTAAACTTTCATATTCCTGAAGCACTAATGAGGACATTTTGTGAAATGTTTATCTTATTGTATAAAAATTTTAAAATATAAAATAATTTATAAATTATGAAAAAAATATAAAAGGTTTTAAATAAATTAAGTCATATTTTTCTATGAACACTTTTTTGCCTGAAGGATTATAATAAACATAATTTAGAAAAAAGTAGTAATGTCGTGCTATATCGTCAAAACCTGTTTTTGGAAACCATACAGTGAAAATGTATATTGTTACATCCCTACATAAACTCCACCCATCACACCATGGAATACCACTGCATGCAAGTAAAACAACATGCTAAGAATTATTTACATATACTGTGTGAGCAAGGTGTGGTCATGAATGACAGACATGAATGACAAAACATGTTCAGAGAATTGAACACTGCCAGGTTTGTCCCTTTATACGACTTTCACACTGGGACAACGACCCGGGAATGACCCGTGTCAGGCGTTGGTGTGAATGGGTCTACACAGGTTATCAGACCCGCGTCTGCGACCCTGCTCCCGATCTCGGAATAACACGGATCAGATGCTGCTCGGCTGCGGTATAAATGGGGGGACAATGGACGCAATTGACGAGAACCTCATGGGTTACGATCAGAGACGCATTAGTGTGCAAGCCAGTTCACAACAAGGACTGTTTCAACAACAAACAAATAGAACAGATAACAATGGAGAATTGGAAAGATTCCAAAATTGCAGAGCTTTGTGGGGAAGAAGAAATAAGCCGACAAATTACCGGGATGGTAAAAGATTCCATTACCTATGCAATATCACAGTTACTTGTTCAGTGACATATACATATGTAAATATGGTGACACCGGTCTTGTGCGGTCTGGTCTGAATGGTCCACGACCTGGGATAAACCGGGGACAATAGTGTGGTCTGAATGGGTCAAACGCGGGAATAACCCGTGTTTCATAACCCGTGTAAATCCCGGGATTTTTGTGTGAAAGGGTATTAGTTTCTTCAATACACATACACACATGCACACACACACTACCTGACTTTTGTTAACGTGGTCATTGGGGTGAACAGGGTCCTTGCTGCCTAGTATTCCTCCGAGGATCTCGATGGCTCTATTGCTGATCACCTCGTTGACGTTCATGTTGCTCTGAGTTCCAGATCCGGTCTGCCAGACCACCAGAGGGAAATGGTCGTCCAGCTTCCCAGCTGCTACCTACACACATATCACTAATGTTAGAGTCTGCTGGAATCTGTACATGCATGCATGAGTGTTTGGGCTTACTGTATGTCTACATATGCGTGTTTACTGTCCTTAACCTATCAATGGATGCAAGTAAAGCATTTGAAGTGTGTGTATGTGTTTTTCTATGTGAGACCACGCCACCTCATCTGCAGCCTGGATGATGGCATCAGCAATCTTGGGGTTGAGGCCGTATTCCTTGTTAACCTCAGCAGCTGCTCTCTTCAAGATACCAAAGGCATTAATCACCTGGATCTGAGGAAGAAATGGCAGCGACAACAGGGAACAGAGTGCGGTAGAGAGAGAGGACAGAATTAGTGGTCGAGAGAATGATGAGCATTTCCACTATATTTAAAATATATATACCTATCTGCCTCTGCTTTGAATGTCAGTCAAGCATATCTTGTCCGACATACGAGTCAGGCTCGTGCATCCACACAAAACCTGCAGAGGATGCAGCAGGGAGCAGCCTGCAAGAGCTGCCCAGTCGAGGTTGGAGCGGGATGCTCCTGGAAGCCTGGCAGACTGGCAGCTTTGGTGCTCTGCAGCTGAGAGGTGGGGAGGTGCGCCGGCCGAGAGAGATGGAGCTGAAAAGCGGCCGTCAAGACCGTCTCCTTTATTGTGCAGTGTGCAAATAAGGCCTGTTGGCCCGTTAACTCTGCCCTCCTGCCTGTCTCTGTCTGTCGTGGCCCTGGTAGTAGCGAGCATTGCTACAACTACGATTTTTTTTTTTTTTTTTGCAGTAAGTACATACCTACCTACTGTTGGAAATTATATATTTGGCCGAGGCAAGATTGTCTTGTCTCAGCAAGACAATACAATACACTAAGGCCGTCTGGAGGCCTCTTTTACAATACAATACAGGCCTTTTGGTTGCCTAACATAGGGACGACAGACAGAGGCTGAGGGGGATGAAAGGATCTATGTAAAATATCACATGGATGAGTTTGTATAAAGGAACTGTTTCTGCTTGGAGTTCTTCAGAGTATCCTCGTAGGCAGTGATGCTGTCGGAGATCTCTCCCTTTCAGCGCTGAACTGTATTAAATGCTCATTGAATCCTGAGACGTAGTTTGTTGCTGCTTTCTTCGTACGTTCATCACCATGTTCAAGAAATAATTCCTAACATACCTTAACATACACATTAAGTCCCCATTCACTCATTCATTGAGATATTTCAATCATTCATTTCTAGACTTACTGGCATCCTCTCAGTGGGTCCCCCTATCTTGAAGTTCATAGTGGATCTCACTGTCTGGGCACCATAGTATTTGTCAACTGGCACTTTGAGCTCCCCAAACGTGTCCTGTTCAATCCTGTACTCTGAACTGGCCTGTAAGAAACACACAGACAGAGAGAAGCATGTACACTCAATTAAGCAAGGTACCCCCCGTACCCACCGGACACGCAAGCGGATGCGCGCGCACACACAAATGAGAGACTGAAACACACACCACAGAAGCTGGTTTTAGGATTTTTTTTAGTCTGGTTAGTATATGCGACTTCAAACATCTTGTCAAGACCCCTGGAAACAGTTTTAAATAGCCCAAAATGAGTAAAATACCCCCCCTTTAATGTTTTTCAACCTACTAATAGTTTTATTAGTATTATGAATTATTTTAATACAGATTTTATTTTAATATAGGCCATAATGAAAAAGGGAACAGAGACAATCTCCATTGTGGAATGAATGAAGTTAAATCAAGTCATACATTTTGCATATAACCAGTTAATTCCCGTTTTTATAATGCTTTTCTTTATTATAGTTTGTATGTTCAATTAATTAAGACTATGCTTACTTCTGTTTTCATAATGCGCTCTGAAAAAGCAGTTACGCGTCTGTGTTTTTGCGCGTCTGGTAGGTTCAGTTCCGCGCAAATATGTGTCTGTGAGCGTGCGCGTCTGGTGGGTACGGGGCGTTATTCAGTCTATTTGCAGGTGCTTCATAATTGGAAACAGCCAGAGCCTTGCACGTATTTTCTAGCTTTGAGAGATTTGGTAGCATTCACAAATAATATTTTCAGCTCCTGTCTCAGATCAGAGGATGGAGATTCTGATTTGGAGTCAATTTTAACTTAAACTACAGCATAAGCTGTAAACTAACATTAGCAAGCTAATTTATCTCTGTTTCAAATCATTCAATAGTGTGCAGCATTGTGGCTGGGGAAAGAGTACTGCATTAAGATTAGTCAGCTCACCAGCTTTCATTTTCCTACAGCACAACTGATATAACACCACATACTATGCATAGAAACATAGTACTATGTGTGTCTAGAGTATATGCATGCATGTATAGAATACATGTATTCAAATTGAACCATTCAATACAGGGCATAAAATGCTGTGAAAATATTTAGTGTTCCGATTCATTATATATTATTCATGTTGAGTCATTAAACATATGTCCATAACTGTAAATATTTCCCATCGATTAGTTGACTGAAAAGGGTATAACCAAAGTGATTTGTTAAAGGTTCAATAAGCGATTTTACTTGCCACTAGAGAGAGCACTATGGACTAACTGAATCAAATCAAAGTTAACACACCACCTCCCCTTGAAGAAAGAAACATGCCACGCTTGGTCCTAGCCAGGACCAAGAGGCATAAAGGCAATCTATATACACACACTTTTTTTTTATTAGAATTTTACTATTTTTGTATGTATTATTATGCGTTATTCATTTGTCATTTCAGTTCAGTAGTTTCAGACAGCATTTTATTGTAATCATTTACTCTTATAAAAAAAAAAATGTAAATATCACATGAAACATTACATATACATTTCAGTATAGCATTAATGATGTATCACATCTGAATGACAATTCTTTCTATTTTACATGATTTCACACAACTGCAAGGATATTAATGGAATCTTAATTGCATACATTCTATAAGTCTGTGTTTACAAGCAACAGCTAAGTGAGAGTGAGCACCCCAGTCTCACAAGATTAGTCTCTGGTGTGACAGAGAACATAATGTGATGCGCACCTCTAAGGTGCAGAAATCCATTTAGATCAATTTCTATAGACTGAATAACTTTTTATATTGTGACAGCCATGCCAATATTGTGGTGATGTGCCACAGATAAGCCTAAGTATGGGAAATACTGGTTACTTCTCGCAGTTATATTTTTTGCATTGCTCATATTTATTCATTATAATAGGCATTTTCCAACCGCAAGAACTAGAATCTTTTGGGGACTTTTTTGAGCAGGAACCTTTTTAGTTCCCCAAAAAAGTTTGAGGTACACGACGACCCCCACGACAACATTGGACATGTTAACACGGCAAACATGGAGGAAGTTCAAGCATATATGGTGTTGATCCACCACAAAATAAAAATCTGGTCAATGTATAGAAATTGATCTAAATCGATCTCTAACGCTGCACCTGAGGTGCATCACATTATGTTCTCTGTTGCGCCGCAAACCAATCTCTATTTTTTTAGGTAGAATGACGATATACGATATAGCTTAAATTATTCTATTTAAGGTCATAACCACATAAAAAGTCAAACAGTGATGTAAAACACACTTTATTCACTCAAATCTGACTTGGTTTTTCAAAATAACAAGTGCTGTCAGAATTTACCAAATGTATCAAATAACCTGCATCCAGCATCGGCTGCAGCAAATAAGGCCGATTGCAGCCGGGCCCTTGTAACCTGTGCGTGCATGTGTGAACGGGAGTGCGTCAGAGTGAGAGCCTGATTGAGTGCTCGAGTCCAATGTGTAGAGCGGAGAGAGCAAGACCAGCAGGGTTTATATGGGAGATGTAGGGGGGATTGGTCATAAACCCTTGAATGGTATTACTGGTTAGTACAGTTGGATATAATATTGGTTTCTTTTGATTCAATATGATTCATGATTAAAATATATTAGTTGCAAATTTAAGCCTTTTTGGGAGGTTTTACATATACAACAGGACATTAGGGAAAATAGCACAATGTTTTTGTTTTATTTCAAATAGGTTTATCTGTGTCCATTGAAATTGAAAAATCATGCTGAGGGACAGGTCAAAATGGCCAACTGCCAACGGCTTTGAATGCTTTCTTTGTGAATTTAAACAATACAGCGCCATTTTAGATTTTATACAAAAAAAATGTAACAGCAATGGCTAAGTTCTAAGAAGTGTAAATTAAATGTTAAAAAATGTATAAGAAGTTTGTAAATTAAATTTGTTAAAAAGAAAACACGTGACAGTCACTTCCGTCACACCAGGGGCGCTTCCGTCATGCCACACGCGTTGTCACGCCAGGGACTTGTCTCCGGGGTTGCAGCTGGATACTATAGAGTGGTGCAGGGATGACATATTTTTGTAGGCCAACCGGGAAGTTAGCGTCACCCCGACAAAACGTAGCAAAACGTTTATTTAAACGGAAACGGTGGTGCGTTGAACACCCTGTTGTGTTACGATTTGCAACTATGGCAGCTGACACTGCCATTTGTTGCGTTCTTTTTCGAAGAATTTTCGGAGCCTGATGAAATCGGTTTAAATACGTCTTTAAAGGGGGGGTATTTTACTCATTTTGGGCTATTTAAAACTGTTTCCAGGGGTCTTGACAAGATGTTTTTAAGTCGATATAAAAAAAATCCTAAAACCAGCTTCTGTGGTGTGTGTTTCAGTCTCTCATTTTCTCCATTGTAAAGAACAGGCTGTAAAGAACAGGCCACGCAATCGGCTGGTGGAAGCAGAGCGCTCATGCTGCGCAAGGTAAACAAATAAGCTTGACGCAGAAATTGACCATAACCATGGCGGCCGCACACTGAGACCGTACATGTTTGAGCGGGAGTCTGACCCAGAATGGGAAGAGGCAGCTGAGTGGTTCCACTTAGTTTCTCAATGATAACAATTACGTGTAATATTGTACTTTCGGGCGTTTGTTTTGTGTATGTGGGTGTGTGAGCGACGCTCTCTGCTGTAGCCGTCTGTTTATGGCTCATGTCCATACGCTTATTGAATACAACTTGCAGACAAGCTAGGATTGACAATTTTGTTGAGCTAGTTAGCCAATATATTATTGGATGCAACCTATTTGCATCCAAACAGCGCAGCGCACACAACCAAACGCGATTGTACTAATGGTGGCTAAAGTTTACCGAGCCAGACACGTTCAAAAGACTTATAAAACAGACACTGGTCCCAACAAATAACTTTAAAAGATGTGTCCTGACTCTAGCTTTAGTTTTCTTACTTCTTCCACACCCAACAAGCCCGTGGCTAGCCCCGCTAGCTCGTTAGCTAACCAGCAGTCGCATATACTAACCAGACTAATTTGTAAATAAAATCAAAACAGACCCATAGACTTCGAGACGAGGGAACCGGCAGTGGAAAAATGCTAATCCCAGTCGGAAACTCGGGCAACATCCAACTGGTCCGAGTTTGCCGATATAAACACACCTGACGCTACTGCAATATAGAGGTGCACACCGTGAACAGTAAACACAATTGCCTTTGCATCCATTTTTACTTCATATGTCGTTTTTGTTATGAAAAAATGTTGAAACAACTTTGTAGTTTACAATTGTAACGTAATTCGGTTGATGTGTGCTCAATGTTACGAGATAGAAGTCTTTACTAGCGTGTGGTACTAGCCTGCTTATGTTAACATTACTAGTTCACTGATATGCGCCGTTTCTCTTCTATAATGGCGCTGTAGTAGTTGATGTAGGTCCTCTTTAGATGCTCGTGAAATTCAGAGACTTGCCATACAAACATGAGTTTGCTGCGGGCGTCCATGTTTTCCTGAGCAGATGCACTGGAACGCATTTAGATTGGAAGTCGGGAATACCAACTCAGAACTACCGACTTCCAACTTGCAATGGATTGCGGCATAAATACCTAGTACTAAATACCAGGGTAGTTCCGGAGGTCGGAAAACGCCTAATAGCATGTTCTGCTTGAAAGAAAAACATAAATGTTAGTAATCCATTTCTTTTCCATACTTCCCACTTCTATAGTCTACTTAAAGTGTTGAAACTGCAGCATTATGTTTATATAACCCACTCAACTGTTCTCTCTAAATTATTGCTGTTATTGTTTTCTTATTTTATTTATCTGTCCATGTTGCATGCGATTGGCTATTTGTTACAATCCGTGCCCTTTTTATGTGAACACGCTCATAGCTAGACATAGCGAGTTGACAACCGGCTTCGAGAGCACCAGTTAGCCAAGATTGCCTTTGTTTAGTTTTGTGAAAGCAGCTATCGCAGATAGCCTGATTATGTTGAACTTGCTTTGTGAGACAGAACCCTGTTTTTCTGCTCCCTTCGGCTACACTATTATTGGCTGTTGCAAGGATCACCAAAGATACAGACATCTCCTCGTTTAGATTTAATGACTTTTCTGACTGTGGCTTTATTTCCCAAAAGTGAAATGGCTACTTTTTTGGATCATGGGGGAAATGTTAAGGTCTGCAGGTCCTGAAAGCCTTGAAATGTCTTTTGAATTTCATTACCTATATTCAAGGACTCAAACTCAAGTGGATACTGTTAAATACAGCCTTTGAGTCTTCATTTCAGTTGTAGAGGTCTTACAAATGTTGCAGTTTCGAGGTGTGCTGATTTTCTAATAAAAAAAAGTATAAGTATAAGAGGCTTTTTTTCATTTTCATGTTCATTTCAGTGGCAAAATTGGTTTTGGTTATTGAAAAGTGTACCTTGACACTTGCACCCCGAAATGGGCTCCACTGATGCCACTGATATGCAAATAAGCATATGAAGTGACTGGCACTCATGACAGGAGCACTACCAAAGACCCATTATAAACCAGATAAAAACACTTTTAGTACTATGTATTTACTGAAATACTGGCGTATCATCGTACTATGTATGTATGTATGTATGTATGTATAGTACTATGTGTTTGTGGATAGTATCATAATACTACGTTTGTATGCATGCCCTTCAGAGCTCTAGTCACACACCGCTTTGACAACTGACTTTGACCTCTGATTGCTAAAATGAGAAAACGTCATAACTGACTGAAAAGCTAATCACCCAGCATGCTTGAATTCAAAGGGTACTGACGTAGTTTAGTGTTAATGAATCGCAAAATGTTAACGTTAGTATACGCGGCGCGACTAGCGATACTATTTTCACTTGATATGACATTTAGCAAAGTTAGCCTAAGTTAGCAAAGTTACATTTAGCTAGCACACTAACGTTACTTATTAATTTCGCTTAGCTTAGGTTTAGCTAGGGGTGAGAGGGTCATTCGGGGTAGCAGCACATTATACACTCTTAAAAAGACAGAAAACTTACCATTCTGGAGGGGATAGTGAGCTTTGAATTGGCGAGGTGTTTTTGCAAAGCAAAGAGGCTGCAGTTAAACTGCCGGACGCTTCTCAGAGACCGATACATGGCTGCTGGCGTTAGAAGAGATGAAGGGCGGAACTACAGTGAACCAACCATGAATCCTAACAGGGGCGGAAACATATTCGTGTAACCATACCGGTTGTGCTGAAATGACGTCGGATACAATAGAGTGCAACAGTCATAGGCCGAATCCCGATTCATCCCTTGGCCCTACCCCTTAGCCCTTCCCCTCCGTTTTGCGCGTTCACGTGAAGGGGTAGGGGTGTCCCAATTCTCTTGTGATCGAGGGGTACGGCTACGTGCAAGGGCTACATGGCCCTCCAAACGAAGATTTTTCAGGGGCACACTACAAACCGAGGGCTATGAGAAATCTCCCAGAATGACCTGCGAATCAACTGGAAGATCATGGCGAACGCTACACTACCATCCAAAGTGAACCACAAATGTAGTATTTTCTTCGTTAATAAAGATTTTAAAAATATTCTAACCGTGGTATTATCTTAGTTTAATGTCGTTTCAATGTATTATAGACCTTTTCTTTATAACAAGCATAACAAAAAATCGCTAGTATGCCGATGTCTACCTCGCTAGTTACAACATTGTTTTTAGGCTGATTTGTGCATGACAGTCCCGCATTTTGACATATTTCCATGTCGCATTTCCCCCCTTTGATGGCATATGACGCCGAAATATAACTAAAGTTCGCCGAAGTATAACTAAGTTGCTGCACTTGTTACAGCTCCTCTAATATCAGTGCAGACTGGCAGGGTAACGTTAGGAGCACGGCTTGCTAGCCTACAGAGCACCGCTAACGCTATTCTGTCAAGAAGTGGTCTGGTAATGAAGCAGTGGTCTTTTTTATTTGATGACTTGTTTGATCGATTAGTAGCGTGAAACGTATAAATTGTGAACGAATCGCGAGCGTCCATGCTTTTCTATCTCCATCAGATGAACGGCAAATGTCACTGTGATAATACCATTATTGCCATAGTAATCTCCGATAACAAACTCGTCCCGTCTGTAGTAAACGTCATCGATGACGTTTTTAATCAATGTGAATTCGATCCAGTTACATTCACGTAGCTAACGTTATGCTAATATTACGTGAGTTAGTCACAGCTGCATAGGATAAGCAGCTAACTAGGTTACGTTAGTAGCTAACATTAACGTTAGCTGACAAGACGTTCGCGGGTGCGGTAAACATTTCCATGGTAACAGCGAGCTCCACCAATCAGACGTCGCTGTTACACTTTAGGATTGTGGGTAGTGTAGTACTTCTCCATGACATCGCGAATAAAACATGTTTTTCTCAAAACAAGGTTGATATCATACGGACTTGTGGCTTCTACAGGATCATACACCATCGTTTCACAATCTACTAGCTTGTGGTGAGTCTACCATGGATGGTTACGACATTATGGCTAATAATCAAGATCCCGATCCCGGAAAATCCAGTTCCAAACTTGGAAGTGCAGTAAAACGCCTTACTTCCGATGCCAGTACATACGTCACATTTTTTTAACAAAGTTAAACATAAATCGTAGAATAAATGAAGAATGTATGTCACATAGGTCTGGCCGTTGCCACAGATAATTACACAATTTCAATATTGTTTTTAAAGCTCGGCAAAATATCCATAATACCCGTATGTGGACCACTGCGGCTTGACATCGCTTGGGGACGAGCGTGGCTTTGGACACAATCACTGCGCATGCTTCCCGCGCAACACCTCATGGGAAATGAGGTCCCAATCAGACTCCGGTATGAAATTATATCAGTGAAATGTTGAAATCAGTTGCTGAGTCGGTAGTGTTAGCTGATAGCAGATTTTTTTTGTTTCTTTTATTTCACAGCACTTAGTAACTTTGTTAAGCAGTAATATTTTAGTTGATAGTATTACTGATAAAGACTCAATCAGTCAGGGTTGCATAACTATCATTTCAATCATCCTTGTAGTTCAATGTACTAATTCAAGTTCCAATTCTGCCATGAACAAAGTTATTTACAAGTTATACTAACACTGATGTGTTATTATCTTGCTTTTGAAAGGCATAGAGATTTAGGCTACTCATCATGATGGAAACAGCAGTGGAATTATACTTTTTGATTATTTTTCAAGGTTGGTCTGATTTCAACACCGAACTGTATTACTGATGCCACACGGACATGCAAAATTCCACACTGTAGATTGCTCCAAGATGAGCAACGGCAACATGGACAAGGATATAAATGCATAGAGGATTAAAGCTTATGAACAAAGGAATCAACAATCAACAAATAACTAAAGCTGACGAACAAGGGAATCAACAATCAACAAATAACTAAATCTGACGAACAAGGGAATCTATCACATTGAGGGCCATCCCAAAGCAATTAGTGGGGAGTGAAATGTGAAAATATCATGTTTGTTCTCCTTGTTCTGTACATTCTGTATATATTCTTTATATCTCCTTTTTTTTTTTTACATTCAGTGTGTTATACTGTTATTTAAATTTGCATAGTGAGTGCTGGCGGAATGATCAGGAGTAAGAATTCCAATGTGCTCAAGAGTTTTATTGGCCATTTGCGATAAGTACAAGCACATTGGAATTCTTACTCCTGATCGTTCCGCTAGTACACACTATACAAATTTAAACTGAATAAAAAAAGGAGATATAAAGAATATATACAGAGTATGTACGTGGTGAAAGTCCAGTGTTAAAATTAACAGTGCTAAGTCAATTGTAGTAAACTAAAGTGACTGATGCTATAGATAGTCCTGAGGGGTGGGGGGTGGGGGGGTGGTATGTACAGTGGTCAGGGGTGAAGGTGCTGTTGAGCCTTCTTCAGGATGGCATCGGTGTTGAACCTCCAGGCAAGGTCGTCAGAGGTTGTCACAAATGGCCATAAAACTCTTGAACTTGAACTTGTTCACCTGACATGTAGAAGACAATTATACATACACACATCGATTTGGTAGTGAAGAGGGACCAGTTTGTGAAAGGGAGAAATGTGTGACTTTTGTACAGTTAGGATCACTGGGAGGGGGATATCTATCAACCAATCCATTTGTGACTATCACAAATGGACACGTGGACCATCATTCACCACCCAGAATGATGATTATGTCCTGAAATTTAACTGTAATTGTATTTATTTCCTCTTCTAGTTCCTGATATAGAATTGTATTTCTTTGTTTATTATTGAAGCCATAGATGTTGCCAAGCAAGTAGATTTTACTGTTTATGTCAATGGTTATAGTAGTATCCATCTGCCTAAATTGTGGCATCTACTAGCTATAATTTTCCCTTTGAAATTTCCTTTTATGGTTACACCTGCATAGTGATTATTGCCATAAGACATCCAAATATCATTGCCCCATTGATTTTTTCCCAAAATAGAAGATTGGACAACCTCACATTAATTGAACATATTCAATGACGTAACAAAAAACAATAAAGATGAAATATGAAAATTAGCAAAAACTTTGCTAAAATTAAACTACTCAAAAAAAAAGAATTAACATTAAGATTAACATTGCCAAAACTTGACTCTGGCTCTAGCTTGCAGTATTCTCATTATCCAGACGGGGGAGCCATGTCACTTTTTTAAAGTAACATCACTCAACTGTATATTTTCAGAGGGATTATTATTTTAATTAAATAAATAAATAAATAAATAAATAAATAAATAAATAAATACAAATTAGATTTGAGCCTCGGAAAAATTATGATTGTCTATTTTAAGCGCCATCAATTGACTTAACTGAATTAAGCAAATACTCCTTGTGTCATTCTGTCTTAATCTTGCTGCCATTCAATTTCATTTCCCCTGTCTGTGGTTAAAGATATGGAATGAAATCTGTAGTGCACCAATTTATGCTGCAATGTTTAAGTGATGATCAAATTTAAAAATCGAAAATCATAAAAACTGGAAAAGCAGGACAACACAGGCAAAAAACTGCAGGTTCATGACAAAATAATTAGACTACATGATACTTTAGCAATACGTAGGCTATTAGTGAACATAAGTTAATATGAGCTGTGATTAGCTCATCCAGAGCCGGCCCTGACCTCCCTGGGGCCCTAAGCAAAATTCTGCTAAGGGGGCCTCCTACCTGACCTGTGAGCCATGTAAACCATTTGCCATTGCCACACAGTCACACCTGACACCCCAGTGCTCCCACTACAATCCTCCCTCCTTTAAAACAGTTTGCTCCATCTGTCGGTCTAAGAATAAGTAGAGCTATACAGAATGAGGTATAAAGAAACAATATTTATTGAATAGAATATTTTCTATAGAATCTTAAGATAAGTGAATATTAACATTAACATAAATAAGAAATTGTAGAAAATATAAAATGTAGAAAATAATAAAATATAACACTGAGCTTTGGCTCTGCTGCCTTGTAATTAGTCCAGTCCACACAATATTATACAATTAGCTTTGGCTATACAATGTAAACATAAGCCTATAGGCTATGGCTGCAGCTATATGTCTGTGCTTGTACTGGCTGATGATCCAGCATCTCCTCTACTGACAAACGTAAGCATAGCACCTGTAAATTATAGATAACAATACTATTATTAATTTTATCAGCTGCATCAGGCCCATTCAAACTGGTTCCCCCAGATTTCCTTTTATACATTTTCAAATATAAAATACTATTTATACTATGGCTTGGCTGAATACTTGATGGTTATTATTTACTGAGAGATGTGCATCCATATTGCCCAGTATGCCCAGCTAATCAACATTTTAAATTCAATATTTAATCAATCGTCAAATGTCAATCCATTGTTTTCCATCTTGCATTAGTCCAGAGTTGTAACTAAACCTTGACTGAGAGACTAGATAATTATTGTCTTGCTTTAAAATTATGTGCGCATATGAGGAGCGCCATCACGCCCATATATTGTCTGGACTGGTCCCCACAGAGGTTGCTGGCTGGTCCCCTGTACCATCACCTCCTCTTTAACCAACTCTTAGAACACTGGAGGATAGTGAATCTTCATCAACTGAGTATGTTATTTTTCTTTCATTTGAATATGTATTCCAAATCTTTAATCTAAGTTCTCTTTAGTCATTTAAGTTGTATATTTGTTTTTATGTTACACAATTAATCTGCAAACTGTCTTGATGAAGCTTCTCAGCAAAGTGGATCTCACCTCTAATCGAACAAGCAATCAAATAAACGTTTGCAGAGACAACATCTTGCAGGGTAGTCTTCAAGCATTTAAACAATGCTGCTTTGACCCAGGAGCAAAGCTGGATGTGATTTTTGTCGACAGTGAGGGGACAGGAGAAGGGGCTGTGGATGATCGTGGGCCAACCAGGGAATACCTGCGGTTGCTAATGAGGACTATACAGCACTCAAAGATATTTGATGGGCCTGAGAATGATAGGCTGTTGGCACATGATACTCATGGTAAGTACTTAGAAGGTTTTCTGTACTTTTTAAAAAGAAATATAAAATGGAATCTGTACAAAACTAATTATTTGAATACTTGTTTAAATGTTGGTTTTTCAGGCCTTGAGACCGGACTGTACACACTGATTAGAAAGATGGTGACAGTGTGCATAATTCATGGTAGAGTTGGTCCATACTTCTTTTCTGAGCATCTCTTTCTTCAGCTTTACAGTAAATCTCCACCTCCTGCCTTATTGGATGAAGTGGGAGAACGCTCCTTCAGAGAAAAGTTATTAAAGGTGTGTATTGCAATTTAAAAGGAATGTTGGGCATTTTTAGAAGCCTGGTCAAGCCTTTTTGGAGATATTGGCACCAGCTTCCTGTAAGGCTGGTGCTTGTTGGCAAGAAGCTTGAATGTAAAGTACTTTTTGTTTTCAAGATAGGACTTCTCCCATTATTTTGTTTTTTAGATAAAAGGAGCAGGTCAGGCCACAGCCGGCTGAAAGGCATCACTGCATCTATGAACTCTAAATGAAAGGAGAAGCATTAGCAGCATTTAGCATCCAGGAAGGCTGATCTGCCACAAGAGACGACATTTTCACCACTCAGCCAGGGATTTCTACAAATATGACTCAAATAATCCACCTGGATGCAACTTGGGTCACATGCAAAATTTTTGTCACGACATTGGAGGTATCTAAACGAGATCACTATTAACCCAGGAGTTGACATTTTTATTTTATTTCATTTTGAACTTTGTTAAATATGTCATAGGTCAGAAGGTTGATATTTAATTTCAATTTGGAAAACGTTTTCCTTATAAAAAGGTGGCCAGTAATCCATCAGATTTCATAAGAGATTTTCAGTGACAGGCAGGCCCAGTGCCAAACTGCATCATCCCTTACTTGTCATTTTTTGCAGTTCCTTTGCATGAAAATAATGTAATGTAAAAATGGTCAAATTTAAAGATATTGAACATTACTGTCCAGGAGGCAAATTATGCAATCACAGACGCAGAAGACTGAGGTATGATGGGAACTCTGAAGTACATCTCATCCTGCAGCAGATTACTTTGTTGATGGACGGATGCACGTGGCATTGAGACAGTAAGCAATTTATCCATCAGGGCAAAACTGAGGAGTGTGAAAGGGTGAACTTTTTCATATAACATTAATTTGTGTTCTGTTATGTGTGCATTTCTCTTCAGGTTTGAGGAGGGTTTCAAAACTCTTGGTTTCCTTGACGAGCTTAGGGCTCACCCTGAAATCTTTGAGGACCTGTTCACCCATTGGTGAAACCACTGGAGGCAAAAGACGTGTCTACTTTGTTTGAAGTGGACTTCTCAGCCCCTGGAAGTAACAGACGACGTCTGGAAAATCAGAACATCTGTTTCTGGAGAGACTGGTTAATTGATGTGGAGGGTATGATATTTTAATGGCATATTAAACTCTCTGGTCTGTCGATCATTTGTACTGTCCACTTGAAAATAGCCTCACACATCTACTGGGAAGATTGTACACGGAAGAGTTCAGAGACAATATTTCGGATCCCAGTTTGATCAAGATGCATAGTTGTACATTACTTGAAACTTTTGAGTGTGACAGGCATTTGTATTTCTGCCATACAAGCTACAATTTCCTTTACTCTTGTGTCTTTGTAGAATGCCCGTTGACACTGGAAATGGTGCTGGAGTTTGCTTCTGGAGCTTCAGCAGTGCCTCCCCTGGGCTTCCCACAGCGTCCTGCCATTGAATTTCTCCACGATGAAGACACTAAAATCTTTCCAGAGGCAAACACGTGCCTCATAGTGCTCAGACTGCCCATTCACAAACAATATGAGAAATTCAGAATCTGTATGACAGAAGGAATTTCTTCAGGCTCCAAGTTTTGGCATTGCATAATTTTACATTTACAGTCAAAACAAGAAAAATACTAAAGTTCATTACATTTATTGACCACCTACATTCCAGCACAAAGCCTTCCTCAGAGTGCATACACATTAAATATGTGTAGCATATTTTCTTTAAATTAAAACTGCTTTTTGTGGTCATTTTGTGTCATTTTTTAACTGAACGCTATATTTATAGGTTGTTATACTATTATTAGAGAGCGACCAATACTGGATTTTTGGGTCCAGTACAGATATTTGGGAGTCAAATATTCCCGATACAGATATATCTAAGAATATACTTACGTATATATTATACTTTCTGGGTTCTTCCACAACTACAGCTGGGAAATGGTCATCGTCATCAAGACTGGGGAAGGTGTCAATCCCATGATGCGCCAAAAGGGCCTCCAAAGTTTGTTCTCTGTAAGGGTCCTCACCAAACACATTGTTGATGGCTGTGCTTCCATCTCCATATTGGCCAGCATTCCTGCAATCCAGATTTGGACAGGTGTTCTGTTGTGTAGTCTTCTCTGAATTTCTGGCAGAAAGGAAGGCCAATTTTATTGCTTCTTTAACTAGGACTGAGCTGCCAGCCATCCAGGACCTCTACAGCCAACGCTGCAGGATCAAGGCACAGCAGATCCTCTTTGACCCCAGCCACAGACTTTTCACGCTCCTACCGTCTGGCAGGCGGTACAGGAGCATCCGGACACGAACCAGCAGGTTCAGAGACAGTTTTTACCCCCAAGCCATCAGGCTACTAAACTGCTAACACTTGCACACACATACTACAGTAACACAATGGCATACACACACCACAATGATTGGACCCTTACCCCCACACACTTGTGACAGTAATAACTATGTTTTATTTAACAAGCTGGGTTAGCACACCCACAACCTAACTGCAATCATGTTCATTTAGGCGGCCCGCCACAGTAAAACGTTACCAGCGGAAACACTTGAGTGCTTAGCTGTTTTTCACCCCTGCTTAAAGTTTTTTTGACCCAGCACTTACCTGAACGAACTCCACTAACAGAGAAGGCCACTGGGGTATCTCGTTGCAAATGCAAAATCATTTCTCTGATCCCTAGAAGGCTGTTTCTTAATTCATTTGCCTTCTCTGTAGAACGTTGGTCAGCAATTCTCGCTACGCTGACAATCGAGGCGTCCATGGCACGTAGTTCCCTCTGACCGCATACGCCTTGATTATATGCCGGTTCAATGGCAACACATTTTCGTTGGATTTTAATAATCACTTGCTCCGTCATGTTCAAGTCGACCAATGTCTTTGTGGTACTTTCATATGACTCCCACATATCCAAAATGGTTTGTTGATATGTCGGACATATCGGAAATGCAATTGTTGATATCTCAAATGGGAAATTACCACTAGAAATTTCCACTAGTCACAATCCTTTTTCCAACATGTGGAAATTCAAGTGTAGATATCTGTAATCATTATTCTTACTAGTGAAAAAGGAATTACTGATATCTATAATTAAATTAAAGATATCTGTAAATCAGTTTTGACTAGTCGAAATGTAATTACTACATGTGAAAATATATTTGTAAAATGTCAAAATTGTTTTACAGATATCTTAAATTAACATTTTAACTAGTCAAAATGACATTTCCACTAGTGAAAACTAAATCGCTACTAGTCAGCCCTACTGATTAAATTTTAATCTTGCCATAATAAATTTGATTCTGATCAATCAGGCACCCTGTAAACAATGATGAGCCAACACATTACTCTGCTATACACAACTCTGGATATTTTAGATCAGGGGTTCTCCTTTTTGCAAGTGCGACCCCCTTTTGATATGATTACAAAACGGCAAACTGGCAAGCATTTAAACTCTTACTAGGAACCAGAGCACTAACCTCACCCCATGCAAAGAGCCAACCTGCTTGGACAGATACTCCTCACAGCAAGGGAAGATCCCAAAGAATCTACCTCTACCTCTGATTTGGCTTATCCAACAAAAAAAGACAACTCAAAAGAGAATTTATGTAAACCAGATAAAAAAGTAAATGAATTGCAAACACAAAGACGGACAGCACAACATTTTGGCAGAAAATCAGTCAACTTAATGGCAGGTAAAGCAATTCAAAAATTACAGTTGTAAAGCACAATGGTCAAATTGTCAAAGAGGATAAAGACAAAGCACGTTTTTAAAGAGCTAAATTCCCTTTTTTTTTTTGCCGTCCATAAAGACGGCAAAAATCAACAACAACAACAAACAAACCCAAACACGCCAATTTGAAAGATTAGGAATCAGAATTAAGGGACCAAGGAGAGGATCCTTTGGACGCAGAGGGGAAAGTGATGGTGGAATTTAGCCAAAAGGCCATTATTTGACTCAGAGTGGAAGGCAATAGTTGAATGTCAAGTCTGTCTACCCACCCATTTACCCCTGGAGGTGACAAAATGTAATGATCCACTAATCAAAGTAGTTACAATAACCAAACTTCAACATCATATCAAGAAGCTCAAAATGAAATCCCCTGGTGAAGATATAGTGGACAATAATCTTATAAAAAGAGGCATCACTTGAGTTCCTATCTGTTCTGGCAGACCTCTATATCCTGCCTTGGTATCTATGGTCGCCAAACCAAATATATCCCCACCTACCTGTCAATTACAGGCCCATTAGCCTCCTGAACAACCTTGGTATGTTACTGGAAAGAGTGCTGGCTGACAGACTCCAAACCCACTTTGATGCCATAGGAGCACTTGGGGTACATCAGGCTGGATTCAGGAAGAAACAGTGTACTACATGTGACACGGTATAGACTACGCCACCCTGGGAATTACGCCCAGGGAAATAGTTCAGTTTGTGTGTGCTTGGGCCCGCTCAGGCCTTCAATCGAATGAAGTACACAGACCATTGTTCAAGTGCAAATCATAACAATGTTTTATTGATCAACTTAAACCTAAGACAAAGAAGTTTCAAACCAATAATAACAGGGAGGAGAATAATAAAATAACGGCAAGGGCAGGACCGCAACTGCAGAGGAGATACTTACGGAGCTAGTCTCCCCCTCTGGGAATCACACCACACGTGACGCGCCAAATACAAACAAACACTGCAAGAGTTGTGGACGTAAGGGATGTAACATTATTAATGTTGAAGTTCAGTTTTGTTTGACTGTATTTTCCTTTCTTATGCACTGGTTCTTTTGACATGTTTGCAGAATCATATTTGCAATATTGATAGTTAAGGTTAGTTCAGCTAGCTTTACGGCTCAAACAGACTGTAAACAAGGTAACACACGTCACAGCAGTGAAACAATTTTATTGGTTGCAATGTACACCGTATGCATTTGATTTTGTCCTAGGTGATAAGTGGTGTGGAGCAGAACAGTCCTCAGTTGAGCTGTAGAGGGGGAGGGGAGGTTAAAAAGTATATGGCTGAATAAGCTCCGCTGCTTCATAACCATAGCATGGAGGGGGTGGGAGACATTATGGATGATGGCCAGCATCCTTCTCTCCGTCACCTCCTGGTCCTTCTTGTACAGGTGTTGTACTCGGTGTTGCCGAGGCCCTGTACTTTAGCTTGTTGTCCAGGTGAACTCCCAGGTACTTGTAGGACCCGACCATCTCCACATCCATCCCCTGGATGGAGATCAGGGTCGGCCGGGCCCTGGTCCTCCTGAGCTACCAGGGCCCTGTGGAATACGGTGTGTTACTGGTTGTATTGGCCCTTTAAAGGGTATTTCAACAGGTAAGAAGGACTGGGTGGGCTATAATCTTTAAACCTTTCAGTCACAAGGTAGGAGCTGCAATCACTTTTTGGCAAGTGGAAAACTGTGTTACTGGTTGTATTGGCTCCTTAAAGGGTATTTCAACAGGTAAGAAGGACTGAGTGGGCTATAATCTTTAAAATATAACCCCCATGAATGAAATCAAGTCATTTTGAGGCATAAATAACCTTTCAGTCACAAGGTAGGAGCTGCAATCACTTTTTGGCAAGTGGAAACTGTGTTTTATGGGTTGTAGGCTTATTGCCGCTTCAAAGATATTTAAAGTGGTAAAAAGGACTGGATTGGTTATAATCTAGGGCACAGAGCAGGTAAAATAATGTAGAGTCATAAGTCAAAGCCTGGCCCCTCAACCCTAGAACCAGCACAGTGGCAGCTAGAAGAACCCCAAAACAGCAGCTCTGTGCCCGCTGAGACTGTAAAAACCGCCGGTGTCGTGCCAAAAAGTGATCATCCACCAAAAAATGATTGCCGTCCATTCCGATGTTTATATGTGTTTGGTATGTCTAATATCCTTGTTTATATTTGGAAACTAGACTGTAATTAACATGATTTAACGGATGGGTTATATAAAATAAAGAAATGATCTCTTTTGCAACTATCCTTATGACTCTACATTATTTTACCTGCTCTGTGCCCTAGATTATAACCAATCCAGTCCTCTTTAGTTTAAATATCTTTAAAGCGGCAATAGGCCTACAACCCATAAAAGGCAGTTTTCCACTTGCCAAAAAGTGATTGCAGCATGTCACTGAAAGGTTATTTATGCCTTGTGGCGGACTGGGGAGGGAGGGGGGTAGGCTTTGGCTGGACTCAGCGGCTGCGGCCAATTAAAGCTGATTGCAGCCAGGCCTTTTTAACCTGTGCGAGTGGATGTGTGCGAGAGTGCGCCAGTGTGAGAGGCTGGCGGCAAGAATGGAGCCGACAGGGATGGAGGATCCGGTCGGCTGTGTGCGGAGCAAGGAGGACGAGCCAGCAGCAGCGTCTGAGCGGGGTCTGCGGCTGGAGTGCCGGGACGGAGGTGAGGGCGCGAGCTGGACGATGGAGTGGGAGGACGCGCGTCTCCCTCCGCGGCGACGACCGACGGAGGTCCCCGGGGGTGCAGTTGGGAGCCGCCTGCAAGAGCTGGTGACAGTCGGGGTTGGGGCGGGATGCCCCTGGAAGCCTGGCAGGCTGGCCGGCTTTGGGGTTCCGCGGCTGACCCGCCGGGGTCTATTTATTGTGGTTAATAAAAACGGCCCCGCTGGCCAGTTAACTCTGACTCCTGCCTTGTCTCTGTCTGTCACGAACCCCGGTACAGTGGCAACCTGCCACATGCCTATTTATAAATGACTTGATTTCATCCATGAGGGTTATATTTTAAAGATTATAGCTCACCCAGTCCTTTTTACAAGTTTAAATAGCTTTAAAGGGGCAATACAACCCATAAAAGGCAGTTTTCCACTTGCCAAAAAGTGATTGCAGCTCCCGCGGACGGCAATCAGTTTTTGGCAGCCTTCTGTGAAATATGCAGATTTGCTGCTGTCAAACAGCTTGTAATTTTATCCAAATGTGGAGATGACTATCCTCACTGCAATCTCTCTCGTTTAAAAAGCTGTTTAAAAGCACCACCATTTGTTTTGGGAGGTGAAGGCTGTCTAGCAGTCTGTACACAAACCCTTTGTGCTACATTTTATCAAAGCCTTTTCTATGTCAAAAAACACAGCAATTGTGACTTCTTTCTTATTAAACTTGCACTGGACATCTTCTGCTGGCCTTAGTATGTTATCTGTATGTAGCAGGTACTACCCCTTTAAGGGGCTCGATAGGCCGACCAATTAGGGACAGGCAGCCTTTAAGAGCAGCTGTGTTGCAGGTGTCTGCCTAAAAGTGATTTTCGCCCAAAAGTGATCGACGTCCACGGGAGCGCACGCAGCCTGTTAAAGCTGTATCACCCAGTTTATATACGTCTACAGGTGCTTTTATTTGGATCAAACACTCATAATGTGCAAATACACATAACTTTATGTCCGTGGTAATAGCAAAGGTATGTCTTTGTGAAAGTTTAACATTTCTGGTAATCAAATAATCACAATTGTGTATTTATGCCTCAAAATGACTTGATTTCATTCATGGGGGTTATATTTTAAAGATTATAGCCTATCTAGTCCTTACCTGTTGAAATACCCTTTAAAGGGCCAATACAACCAGTAACACACAGTTTTCCACTTGCCAAAAAGTGATTGTAGCTCCTACCTTGTGACTGAAAGGTTATTTATGCCTCAAAATGACTTGATTTCATTCATGGGGGTTATATTTTAAAGATTATAGCCCACCCAGTCCTTCTTACCTGTTGAAATACCCTTTAAGGAGCCAATACAACCAGTAACACACAGTTTTCCACTTGCCAAAAAGTGATTGCAGCTCCTACCTTGTGACTGAAAGGTTATTTATGCCTCAAAATGACTTGATTTCATTCATGGGGGTTATATTTTAAAGATTATAGCCCAACCTATTTGCATCCAAACAGCGCAGCGCAAACAACCAAACGCAATTGTACTAATGGTGGCTAAAGTTTACCAAGCCGGACACGTTCGATAGACTTATAACACACAAGACACTGGTCCCAACAAATAACTTTAAGAAGAGTCCTGACTCCAACAAATAACTTTAAAAGATGTGTCCTGACTCCAGCTTTAGCTTTCTTACTTCTTCCATACCCAACAAGCCCGTAGTTAGCCCCGCTAGCTCGTTAGCTAACGAGTAGTCGAATATACTAACTCGACTAACTTGCAGATGGGTCACGTACCGTATGAATTGCTCCATCTTTAAGCTTCAATTTAGATGCTAATCCTGCTGTGAACTGGCCCTCGTTGCTGAAGCAGTCCGGCGTGAAGTGATTATCAGACACATAGGCTACAAAAATGAGCTAACTGTAGCCGGGACGTTAAAAATGAAATTGGAGACTGTTGGGAGGGATCTATGTTGCTGCCTGCATCCTACAACAGAACAACTGTAGAGTTGGGATCTGGCCGTAAACATGTTGTCGTTGTAGCTCCACTGTTCTCAAAGTAATGGTGTACTCGGAAAAAACGACCTCCGACACGGAAAGGCGCAATAGAACAGTCATTCAAGTCAGAATTCCCAGTCGTAAACTCGGGTAAGATCCAACTTTGTAGTTTACATTTGTACCGTAATTCGGTTGATTTGAGCTCAACATTACGAGATAGAACTAGACTACTAACGTTCATGTTCAGTGATATGCGCCGATTCTCTTCACTAATGGCGCTGTAGTAGTTGATGTAGGTCCTCTTTAGATGCTTGTAACATTCTGAGACTTGCCATACAAACATAAGTTCGCTGCGGGCGTCCATGTTTTCCTGGGCAGATGCACTGGAACACATTTAGATTGGAAGTTGGCAATACCGACTCGGAATTATCGACTTCCGAGTACAATGGAATGCACCATAAGCAACGGCTTGCGGCGCTCCCGGGAGCTGCATTTTGAGACGAGGTAAATGGGAGTGGTTATTCACCTGGGGGTGGGCATGCTCTGAGAGGGGTTGGATTATGCTAAAATCCCCCCTTATGACGTCCAAAGGGGGGACTTTTCAAAATGGCCTGTTTTTTGGACCGTTTTTTGAAAAAGGAAACTACAGAAAAAGGGGAGGACTTCCAGATTTCACTTTTTCTCGGCTACTTAGGTCAATTGTAACACATGGAACATGTATAAGGGCCAGGAATAAGCCGATTTCCATAATATATCGCCTTTAAAGGGGAGGGGTGTATTTTCGCAAGTAATTTAATAGTTGCATTGCAGTATTGTATGTAAAGACTTGATCAACCTTGAATTGCAAAAGTGTGTTTAAACTAAAGATAACAACTTAGTCTATTAATAATGCATTTTCACACCACTGTATATTTGTTGTTAAATACCTACCTGTGTTGAACTCCCCCTGCTCGGTTGGTAGTTCCCAATTTGGGAGGATGCTGAGAAGAGCTGCCCATTAGAGGCTTAGAGAGAGAGGGGTTAACAGCTTGCTGTATGTAAATATTGTTTAATATTCTTTATTGTAGAGCGCCTTTCTTTTTGTTGTCAAGCCATGGTGTTTTTGTTCAGTTCTTGTCAAGATTGTTTTTCCCCATTAAATCTTGTTTTGCATCTGGACCTCCCTCATTCTCCACCTTCACCAAATCCCAGTGCTAGCCAGCCATTCATCCCCAATTCTGGAGATGACTATTCCATCAACCTCACAAGCTCAAATAGCATAGATAACAAAATGGTTAAATTGTGAAAATAATTAAATTGTCCCTACTCAAGTATCACTCATATTGTTTGTATTTTTCTATTATTATTGTAGGCGGTGGATGAGTATAATATGCCAGGCATGGACCGTGTGGACAGTCTTGCAGAATATGTAGTAAGACTGCGCCATCAGACAGGTCTGACCTTGAGCAACCAGCAGGTCAGTACCATCATAGGCCTGTGGAAAAACCTGCTACTTTATGACCAGCAGCGTGTGGTCTTTGCTGCTCGGCACCAGGACAGGCTCACCACAGGAAGGTTCAGGTCTCCGAAGAAAAAGGAGTTCACCCCTGGTGTGGAGAGCCTGAAGTGCTG